>BPLR01010669.1:0-138262 GCA_021605095.1 Caerostris extrusa | reverse complement strand
GCTACGTATTGCTCTTTAGAGATTTTCATTAAATCATTATTTCTCCTTAATTACTAACATCAAATCTTTAAACATTACTACTTTTTAAGCTTACCTTAAATTTAGATATTTTTTATGTATCACAAACAAATCAAATTAACCTTAATTTGATTAAAGTAACGATCTATAGGATCTATTTTTAAAATTTCGTTACATTTTTGTAAAATAAAAATTGGGTTAAAAAATTATAAAACTATTATTTATGTATTCAATTCATTACTTTATAATAATAAGGATGAAATTTATTAAAAATTTGTTTAAATTAATTATTCGTAAATGGAAACTATGAATTAATTCAATGCATATGAAAGTAATAAAAAAAAAAACAACAAAAAACTAGTATCCGATATGCGAATACCCAGTACGAATAAAAGATGCTTTAAGGTGAAATGTTGATTATTTTAAAATTCATTTAATGAAACATTTTATTTTTTATTTTTCAAAGAATATGTATACATATTATTTGAAGTAGATTATTCAAATTATTCTTAAATGGAAACTATGAAGTAATTCATTATTTATGAAAGTAATAAAAAAGTGGTAACCGAAAGGTGGTATGTGTATTTTTCATTCATTAAAAAAATTATCTTATTTGATACATGATAGTATTTTTTTCACTAGTTCTGAATTATAAAATATATAAATTAAAAAACCTGCAAAATTAAAAACATCAATTATTTAATATAGTTTCGAAAACAATTTCAAACGTTTAGAGGAATTTTCAAAATTAAAAATTTCAGTATATCTGCAAGAAAAATGATTCTGCACCTTTCCTTTTTGACTTAAATAAATGAGCCTTATTTTGCTCTAACTTAGCTCTTGAGTGAAATCCGTAAAAATGATTAATTTTGATCGTAAAATCATTCTCCAACAAACCGATTACCCCTGTCAGTATCTATGCTATTAGGACGAAAGATAACAGTTTGTTGTTTAGATATATTTGTTAAGATGTATACTGAAAATTTCGTAGTTGATTTTCAATTTTACACATTGATGCCAAATAAACTAGTGTTATTTATATCAATAATATTTTCGTTAGGATTTCTTATAATTACATGCATGTAAAAAGAATGTAAATTATCTTATGCTCGTAAATAATTGTAAGCCCATTAGGTAGATAATAAGGTAGAAGTAAAAGTACTTCAATTTGAGAAACAAAAGTGATAAGAAAATGGTTTCTTTTATCTTTGCAATTTTAATTGCCTTTTTAGACTTTTAGTTTGTTGTTTAGATATATTTGTTAAGATGCATAATGAAAGTTTTCTTTGCTGGTTTTCACTTTTGACAAGTTGCTGCCAAATAAACTAGTGTTACTTCACATCACGTATTTTATAATTTAGTACTTAAATAAAAACATAAACACATTAAACATTATAATGCACTTTTGATTAGCATTATAAGATGAAATAGATAGAAGATAGAAATGATTTTAGCATTTCATTTTGCAATGAATGGTATTTTTAGGTTTGCTTTGTAATTTTTTTGAACCTAGTTAAAATATTGAATGAATAAAAGGAAATAATTAGAAATATGTATTATTCAACTGATTTTCACATTATTGGTTGTTCTTCTTTTATATATGATGATACACCCGATGGTTCAGTTTACCACTTGCGCCACCCACAAAACAGTCGACAATCTTAATTATGAAGATAGTAAATTTGCCGAGGCAATCTTGCTGATAGAAAGAATAAGAGGAAGAAAGCTAGAATATCTTTTATACAGTAAATGTAACTATGACGAAATAAATGTTGAACGTAACATAATCAATCTGTCATTTAAAACTGACACTGGTTAAAAAGTGTCAAATTTTTAAATCCATATTCTTTTCTTTTCATTCATTTTCGATTATGTGATCAAACTATTAAAATAGAAAGACAATATAAAATGTCTTTCTACTTAATGAAACTTAATATATGTATTATTTTTGTAACATTAAATTAAATTTTTATAGGTATAAAAATTTCAGATTAAAGTAAATATCTTTCTGACAATGAATATGATATCATAGGACTTCTATTGGGGCCTAATGGCCGAGTGATTATCACTCTGGGGATTAGGTGCCACAAGTTTTGAATTCAAGTCTCGATGGTGCCCTGGAGTGGTTTGGATTCCATTTTAAGCCGTAGGTCCTTGTCTAATAAGACTGTTGGAAGTAGGGTGACAACCTACCCATTAAAAAGGCAACCTCTCCTGTCTCGAAATCTGCCAGTAGGCAGATGGCCTTGACATACCATTGGACTGCTGCGCCAATAAAGAAAAAGAATTACTATTAACTTGAAAATTGGTAACATGAAATTTCGACACGTAAACGTTATTAGTAGACTGTTTGACAAATTTATTGTAGTTTATAATACACTCATGTCCATAAATTGCTGATAATGAAGTTCAGGCAAAGAAAGAGACAGAAGCAAAACAAATTTGACTTATTTGTAAAGTCTATTTATTAAACAAAAGGTAAAGAGCAAAAAGATGCTATATGTTTGACATAATTAATAAAAATTGCGATTTTTACTCCCTGGAGCAAATTTAAAAAAAAAGAACCTATTTACAAAAAACATAACATGGTTAGTATGATGGTTAATATGGAGTATGTCTCCCGGACGATGCAATACAGACCTTACAACGCCTAGGCATGCTGAGTATCAAATTATCAATCTGATCTTGGGGAATATTACACCACTCATCAAGCAATGCCCTCCGAAATTTCGGTTGACAGGTTGGAGGGGGTTGACGGCTGCAATTCGTCGGCCAAGCATATCCCACACATGCTCTATTGGATTCAAGTCCAGTGAGTATGCTGGCCAATCCATACAGGTGATATCCTCCAATTGAAGGCATTCGTCTACAATGTTTGCACGGTGAGGACGAGCGTTGTCATCCATAAACAGAAATTCAGCACCCATGGCGCCTCGAAACAAACGTACATGTTGTTCCAGAATGACATCCCGATAGATGTGGCCTGTCATTGCTACACTCTGAACATGCAGGTCAGTTCTGGAACCAAGAATAATTCCTCCCAAACGAGCCATCCTGCACCACCGTAACGGTGTCGTTCAATGGTGTTCTCTTGGTGGTAACGGGTACCTGGCGCTCTCCATATGAAAGTCCGGCGAGAATCAGACTACAAACTATACCTGGACTCGTCGGGAAAACATCACACAAGACCACTGTTGCGGTGTCCACAATGCATGCTCTCTACTCCAGGTTAATCGCAGGCGACAGTGAGTTGTGGTAAGTGGAACACATCTGCCAAGCCTACGAGCATATAGATCAATGTGCCGTAAGCGTCTGTACACGGTCTGCCTTGAAACTGTCGTACCGGTAGCTGAAGAGAGCTGACGAGACAGGTCTGATGCTGTGCTCCGTCTGTTTCTTTTGGCAGTAACTGCTAAATACCGGTCCTCATTCGGCGTTGTAACTCGGGGGACGACCTGTGCTGTAACATCTACTCACATTACCATCATCTTGGAATCGTTGCCAAAGCGAGGAGATGATACTCTGGGCGATTCCAAGTTCCTCGGATACTTCCAACTGGGTACGTCCCCATTCCAGTCGTCCGATAATTCTACCACGTAAAAAACCATCCAAATGCTTCTTTTGTGCCATAACTATGCGGTTATTGCACTGAAAGGCTTTTAAAGCGCTTGTGAACAATTTTACTTCTTTGCCACCCTTCCTTATATACCCCTCTCTTACACTCTCGTCATTATGACGTACAATTCGCGCCATCTGGTGGTTTCCTGTAATTTGCATATTCTTCTTCAAGATGTGTGTGATAATTCTGCAGGTGAAATTTTTATTTTAGAGTTCAATTTCTGTGGGATTCTGAATTATCTTTAATTTATGGACATGAGTGTATTTTATTATATTCATTAAAGAAATTACTTTGAATATGAATTACTTTCAGCAATTCGATATATTTCAGCTTTTTTACTTGTCCTAATTTCGTATTTAAAAATAAAAAAATCTTAATCATTTGAAAAATCATCTTACATTTTTTTTAAAAATTAGGCAGCTACAAAAAATTCCTGTTATTTTATGGCATAAATCATAATAACACTTGTTTGTCACTTAGAATCAGTATTGTTTTATTTGTAGACAATAGTCTTTATTGAGAAAGCTATAAATTGGCGATATTATGACTATTCTTCTTCATTGATGCAACAGCCCCATGTTGGGCTAATGCTGTCTGCTTAAGACAGATTTCGAGATGTCTTCTTTTTACTGGGTAGGGCAGTCAGACCTGCGTCCAACAGTCATAGTAGACCAATAGTAGTAGTAGACCAGGACCACCATAGTAGACCAGTAGTAGTAGTAGACCAGGACCACCATAGTAGACCAGTAGTAGTAGTAGTAGTAGTAGTAGACCAGGATCCCCATAGTAGACCAGTAGTAGTAGTAGTAGTAGACCAGGACCACCATAGTAGATCAGCAGTAGAAGTAGTAGACCAGCAGTAGAAGTAGTAGACCAGCAGTAGAAGTAGTAGCCCAGGACCATCATAGTAGACCAGTAGTATTAGTATTAGTAGACCAGGACCATCATAGTAGACCAGTAGTAGTAGTAGTAGTAGACCTGGATCATCATAGTAGACCAGTAGTAATAGTAATAGTAGACCAGGATCTACTATTTAAAGTGGATTCTGAACCACTACAAGCATCCATGGAATCGTCGGACTTGAACTCAAAAATCTGTGGCATCGAGAACCAGAGCGCTAGTCACTCGTCCATTAAGGCCCATATTATGACTATTATAACATTTTAAACCATATACTTCCCGTAAGGTATAGAAGAATTTTTCAACATTTGAGGGTTTAATATACGATTCAAATTGTTTATCAATTTTATTTTACAATTTTAAAAATGTTGGAACTTCTTTCTTTAACTTTCTTTATGTAATGCTTTTTTACTCTCAGAAAAAATCCGAATTATTGGTCAATGTTAATGATTCATAGATGGAAAGGAAATTGTCTTTAAAAGATTTCATTTAACATACTTCTAATAACAAAAGATTGGCTTGATAAACTTAAATCAGAGCATCATTTTGCTTGTTAGCGTTCAAATCCAGATTTCATTCCGAGACCATATTTCAGCTTAACGGAACGACATCTGAACATTTTTCAGGACTTAGCTAAAAGAGCAAGAAAGCAACGATCGACCGATATCAATGACAATTCAGCAAAAGAAAGCGATAAAGCAGAAAAGGAAAGTAAAAAGAAAGAGGAAAAAAAAAAAAACATTAAAAAAGAAATGAAGCTCATTTATTTTAACAATTTAAGACTTTACTCTTAGGAACTATAAAATAAATGGGTGGTAAAAAAGAGTCAAAGTACAAAAGAAAACGAAAAAAGAAAAGTAAGGACAGATAAAAAAAGAAGCTCAGTGGACGTGAAAGATCAATGGCAGAAATTTAGCCCGGATAATTGACGTGTAGAAGAGAATTCCAAGTTGCCGGATAGCCGGATAGTAAGAAAAGAAGAAGAAATACTACAGAAAATGAGATAGAGTGAAAGAGTGAGACAGAAAAAAAAAAAAAGTTACTTATTTGGCGACTTTGAAAAGTGGGAACTGTAGCACTTAGAAAGCGATTGTTAATGAAAAGATTTTAACACAAGAATTAAGAAAACTTCCAAAAATAATAGTCTGTGAAATTCTCTCCCCTGCCTCTCTGATCCTCCATCCCCCTAAACAACAGTTAAGGGTCTAAAAGGGGAGGGATCTAAATCCCCTTATCCCCCTCATAACCTTCTTCTCTCCCTTGACTCTCCCCAAATCTCCGTCCCCCAGCATAAATCTCTTCGTACTCATCTTCTGGTCTGTCCCCTCCTTTCTCTGTGTGTGTGTGGGGGAGGGTCTTTCCATCCCCTTCCTGCTTCTTTGCCAGAGCTGCAACATACAATGAGGAAAGGAAGTGTTGAACCATTGCGCATGCGTATAGAGATGGATTGTGGCTCCCCTAGTTAAATACTGTAATTTTCTAATCATCTGTTCATTTCAGAAAAGTTCGTTGGATTAACTGTCAACTTGCAATAAGTGGAAGTTATTTTTAAATGACGGTTTTGTTCTTGTTTTAAAGTTTTGTAAGTGCCTTAAAAGTGTTTAATTGCTACTTTTAAATTAATTCACAGTATCCTAAACCTCAAAGAAATTTTATTTTTATTATAGGGAAAATCAATGAATTGCGTTTGGACAGTTCAGAATGCTTTTTATAGTCGAAAAGCTTCTTAAAACTTTATTAGATATACTAACCAAAATATTTTTTTTAATACATTTCTTTTATTTTTTTTTGTACTATATAAATTAAAATATATATTTATTTGTCATAGTTTTATTATTTAATTTATTATTTAATTTGAGCAAGTTAGATTGAGGTATATTGTAAAAATGTTTTTTTCGTTCGAATATCATTTTTTTTTTTTTTTTTTTTTGCATTTATCGTAGTTTTAATATTTATTTCATTATTTTAGCCTAATAAGTTAGATTAAGGTATATTCAAAAATGTTTTTTTCATTCGAAGATCTCTTTTTTTATTTATTTTTAATTTTTGCATTATCATAGTTTTATTAGTTATTTTATTAATTTAATTTGAGCAAGTTAGATTAACGTATATTGTAAAAATGTTTTTTTCTTCATTTAAAGAAGTTTCTTTTTTTGTGTTAATCAAAGGAAAATATGTATATTTGCAAATATATTTCAATGAAAGAAAAAAGGATTAATTAAAACTCGTATTTAATTTAAAGTTATATATAAAGAAGAAAAAAAATTAATTCAATAAAATGAACTGATTTCAGTTTCTTAATGCACTGTGATAATATATATTACATTATTTTGTATTTGAACTTTGGATCCTACATAATTTATTCGGTAATGACTTCCATGTATTGAAAGAACTGTTTGGCATTTTATATTAAAAGTATGCAATTTAAACACGGGAATATGCAAAACTCATTGAAAAATCGTCGGATTTTCAAATTTATATGAATGCTTTCAAACGTTGTGGCGTAGTAAAATTTTTACACATTTATTTAAAATAAGGATTCTTTAGTTAATGATTATGAGTGTTAAAAGAACAGAAGTCAGATATATATTCATTAACAACTGAAGTACATAACACTATTTTACTACATAATTACCAAGACATATATACAAAACTTGTTGTGGTTTCTTATCCCACTTGGTAGACAGCAACGTTTAAGCCAAGAACAAAAACCCGTGTAATCTCCTGGAAGAAGGGAAAGGGAGCAGAAGCGTCTGTTGGGATGGAGCACCCGCAAGTAGAAGTCTGACTTAGATATATGAAGCTGACTTTTTATGGGGTAGAGTTGTCAGCCCTACGCCCAACAATCATAATAGACCATAACCTAAAGTGGATTCCAAACCGCCACAAACATATATGGCACCGCCGAGACTCGGACTCGAGCCCGAAAACTGTGGCACCGAAACCAGAGCGCTAGTCAATCGGCCATCAAGCCCCATATACAAGACTTAGTAGCCAACATCAATGAATGAAGCCACTTGTGCATCTCCTGATATAACGACATCTTTCACCATAAGTGTCCATTTAAAAATGTCTTCAAGTGCAGAAAAACTATAAATTCACTTGGCACCATATCAAACTGTAAGATGCAAGGTTGATTAGATTTTCATTTATATTCTGACCATTCAGTCACTCATAACTTTATCACAATATGAGTGACCGAAAACGAGTTTAGAATGATTTTCTGTTAACCTCACATTCGTTGAATTCAGAAAGGGAATTTCACAATTGGTGGTAATTCTATCATCTTAAACTTAATTAGCGCATTATTAAAGTGCCAACGTTCCACCATACGAACTGATCTGTTAAGAAAACTTCTTTAGTCATTGAGGACTGCTCTTTCACACGGTATTGTAGGAAAATATCCTTTCCTGATGTAATTGTAAATTATGAAATTGTTTTTCGAACAATTTTCTTTTATTTATCTAATTAATGTTGTAAAATGATTAAGTAAGGGTCAGTATTTACATTGAATAAAAAGAAACAAATTTCTATGTACATTTACTACATGAAGATGTCCTTTGGTATTGAATCTTAGGCGGTAGCATGCATGTTTGTTAGTGGTTCGGAATCCATGTTAAACTGTAGGTCCCGATATAATTAGCCCAATGTGTGCAAAAAGGACTGTAGAACAACAAATCGAAGACTATATACATGAAGTATGTAGCTTTTTTTAACTAATATTATTTATTAACCAATTATCTGTTACCATTTGTTAATTTTATTAACCTTAATAATTTTCATACAATCAAATAATTTTTGGAGAATGAATTAAGCAAAATCGTTACAAATTTTGTTTCATTGATTTTTTATATTATATTTATACGAGTTTGTGAGGCAATGCATATATATGTTTTTTTAAATATATTTTCTTTAATCGGCTATTCATAAGTATCGTTGAAAAAGAAAATCATAGTTAACATTGCAGGGAAAATATAATTAATTGTTTTATTGTTATTTCTGGTATTGCTAAAAATTTTATAATTGATGCTACAATTATTAGTAAATTAATAACAAAATTGTTAACAACATTTATACAACAATTTTTATTAAAAAATATCTAACGACAAACAATTAATTGCGAACAATATTTATACAGCAATTTTTTTTTAAAAAAATGTTTAACTGAAACAATTAATAGTTAACAATATTTATACAATTTTTAAAAAACATTTAACTGTAACAATTAATAGTTAACAATATTTATACAACAATTTTTAAAAACATTTAACTGTGTTTTTTATAAAATATTTATACAACAATTTAAAAAAATATTTAACTGAAACAATTAATTGTTAACAATATTTATACAACATTTTTTAAAAATAATATTTAACTCTAACAAATTACAAGTTAAATTATATGATAGGGGTTATGTCAAACGGTTCATTTCCAACACTTTCCTTTCTTATCTCTTAGAGAAAATCATGTGAATATAAAGTATTTAAAAAGTAGTAAAGTATAGTATAAGACTGTTAACATGAGTTTCTTCCATGAGAATGCGTCATAAACATATTTATTTACATTTCAATTAAACGCATACATTTCTTTGACAAACAGATGATATCATTTCATATTTTTTGCTATTTAAAGATTTCGATGATATCATAAATATTCATTTCATACTGATAAAATGATAAAAGAATGATAAAACCAATAGTAATAAAAACATTCATTTGATATCATATTAATTGATTTATTCTGTAATAAACCATAGTATTTAAAAAAAAATAGCTGTAAAGGAAACAGTTGCATAATCTCATGATTAAAAAATACCTTATAATTTTTAAAAACATTTCGATAAAAGCTACAAAAACAGTAAAGAATTTGAGAAATTATTAAAATGAATCAAACACGTTATTCATTAATAGAATATTTTACGAACAACATAGAACCTAGTTTTTCATAAAAAAAAATATGTTTCAAAGTTTTGAATATAAAAATGGATAAGTTTTGTAAAAGTAAATATTGAGATGAACGAAAAATAACAGTTTTGTAATTTTTTATAGCCTAATTTTTGTAAAGCTGCATTGTTTGTTTATAAGGAACTAAATTCTGATATAAAAAAAAAACAAAGAAAATTTTTTTATTGATACATTCAACAAGCGTTACATTTTTTAAGCATTTACTAAACGTATGTAACGAAAATAAATATCACGAATACAGCAAAAAAAAAAAATAATTAATCAAAAACTGAAAAAAAGGAAATAATTTTCATATTTCTACAGTCCTCTTCAAATGTTTTTAAGAAAAAGATTCACTTTTTATAAATAGTTCAAAATAAACAAATTGATTTCTACAAAGAACTACATTAATGTAGTAAAATATCTTTTATTTTTATGCTAAGGTTTCATTTGATTCCATTTTATATAAAAATTGTTTAAATTAATTTATTCCTTTTTTTTTAAATTTGTAATAATCATTTACATTTAAAATATTAAATTTTTCAAAGAAAATTAAAAAAAAAAAGAAAGTGTATAAGATATTGTGTACTAATGACTGCATTATTATAAATATGAAAAGAATATTCTAAAAAAGAATCTATAAAAAAACCATGGTAAATATTTGCTAGGAAAATCATTCATTAAACTAATCTTAATCTTGAGTAAAATGTTCTGCATTTTAGTGTGGAATAATACAATCAGATTAGATAAACTATGAGATAAAAAAATGGGATAATCTATTTAAAATATAAAATTTCTTCAATATAGTATGATAAAATATAGTAATAAATATGATAAAACATCAATATGCGTTGATAAAAATGTATTAAAATTATATTACGATAGCATTTTATCTTACAATGATTGATGAAACAAAATGTGCTAATATATTGTCTATTTCATTCTTTTTAAAGGTTTCTAATTAAAACTTAATTACGTTGAAAAACTTAATTAATCTTAATTTTCCTTAATCGTTATTATGATTTATGTGTCATCATTATGATATAAAAAAAGCATAAATAGGTACAAAAAAAATTTTGGTTTATAATTTTTTTATGTATTATTTTACATGCCTCATATCACAACCCTTTGCTTTTTTTCATAAATCCCCATTAAAAAAATGGGGGCTTATGATTTTTTTACATGTTATTTTACATGCCACATATCACAACCATTTGCCTTTTCTCATAAATTGCCATAAGAAATTTTGGTTTAAAATTTTTTGTCTGTTATTTTACATGCCACATATCACAACCATTTGCCTTTTTTTTTCAAAATGTAGTAATAGCTATTTAGGTAACAAAAATTATATCAATATGCTTACTAATATAAATTTCACTTAAAAATATTTAAATAGTTCGAATTAAATAATAATAACTAACACTGAAAATTTCAAGAGAATTTGTTATTATTATTATTTTTTTTAGTTTGAATCGAATTGTAAAAGATTTCAAATTAACTCTTTGTTTGATTAAACAAATTTGTGTTGTTGAAATATTAATCGCAATAAACAAATAAATTAAAATAAAATAAAATTAATTGTCACATGTTAATAAAAAAATGCTGAAATATAAAAGGAAAACATATTTTCCATTTCATTTTCAAATTTTTGCTTAAAAATGTACATTAAGTATTTAAAAAAATATTCAAGAAAATGTAATCAAAAAGTTGATGACTAATTCAGGGACAATTACTTTTATAAAGAAAAGTGCAAAATAAAATATTTCGAACATGCGTAGACAGCCAACTTTTCCAGGTCTGATCCTTCGGGGCTATAGTGCCTTCCCCCCACCCACTTACAGCCTCGGCTACTCTCAATCGATTCTGATCCCTCGTTGCTATGGAAACAGTTCCCCCGCTCCAGCGTTCATCAGACTTATTTCGCGAGGTTGCCAGATTGGCGAGTTCATCGCCGCAGGAATTTTGTTCAATTCCGGAAAAATTCGTTACGGTAGGTCGCTCAGAAGAGTGCTTTTAGGGGTCTGAGGGAGATTCGATCATGGGCGGTAAGAGGACGAAAATGCGATATGCCGCAGCAGAAAATCGAAATTCTTGTATTTTCCATGAATATTAAAATGGAAAGGGTTTCATCTTCCAAAGTTAAAAAAAAAAAAAAAAAAAATGAAAAAATATATACAGATGATAAGATGCATATTAATAGTAATTAAAATAAATTACAAAAAAATTTTTAAAACCAGTGCATTTTTTAAAAAAGGAATTAAATAATTTTCTTTAGAAAATTATACGAATAACTATATTAACTATATTATACTATTTATCTTAGTGGGGATTCCTTTTTGTTTACAATGTTGTACTCAAATGTACTTATGTTTACAATTCAGTAGTCAAATGTACTTTTGTTTATTATTCAGTACTGAGATGTACTTTTTACAATGTAGTACTCAATGTACTTTTGTTTACAATGTAGTACTCAACTGCACTTTGTTTACAATGTAGTACTCATGAACTTTTGTTTAAAATGTTGTACTCAAATGTACTTTTGTTTACAATGTAGCATTCAAATGTACTTCTGTTTACAATGTAGTACTCAAATATACTTTTTTTGTTTACAATGCAGTACTCAAATATACTTTTTGTTTACAATATAGTACTCCACAAATTATTCTATTAAAATTACTATGAAAGAGTGAAAAACCTTTCAATAATATAACTGAATTCAATAATTCCGTTAAAAATTAAAATTATTTCAATTTGTTTACTTAATAATACATAAATGATTACAAATAAGTAAATGTTCATTAAAATGGATCACATAGGATCAAAGCTATTAAATTACTACATAAACAATTAAATTACTACATAAACAAATATCAAACGTTTACAAAAATGAGGTAATTATCTGTTCTTATAGGTAATGTCAAAAATTAAATTTATTTTAAAAATGATTGTTATCGTAAGAAAGATTTATTCTCAATATTTTAAAAAGAAAGAGTCTAAAACCACTTAAGGAAAAGTTTTTTTTTAATTAAGCAGCTTTAAAGTAAAATATAATCTATTTTTATATTTAAAGAGCGAAAAGTTGACTGGAAATTCGAAATATATTCAATATTTAGATTGATGAGGATATTAAGTGTTGTAAAAACATTTTTGAAAGAAATTTAAAAAATAAATAAATAAACAAAAATCGAAATAAAACATTTTTGTGAAAAAAAAAATTTCAGAGATTTTAAATCATTTAAAATGCTGATTTTGACATTTAAAAAAATATTGCTTCAATATTCTTGAAGAATTGAGTAGATGTTTTAAAAAAAAAATTCCGAGATCTCATTCTGTAATTTATAAAAGCATAAATTTACTACGAATGAAATATTAATAAAAAAAGGTTTTATAATAATCTCAAATTCATTTCCTCTAATGTTATCAAATGAATTAATAGAATCTGATAAATCATACATACATGAATGTATTTTATTGTTGTATATATATATCAACATTTGGTACAATTATGTAGAATAAAAGATCGTTGTATATTATTTTTTCAAAATTGGAGAATTCTGCATTACATTCTACATTCCATGCCTGTTAAATCCTTCATTATTTCTATAAGTGAGAAGTAACCAATTAATATAAAATTTTTATTTAAAAGCTTTAATAATTTTAAAATCCCAACATTTATTATTTACTATTTATTTAACGTCCATTTATTATTTATTGATTTAGTGAAATAAGTGTTTATATACTAAACCTAGTGAATATATATATATTGTTGATATATATTGTTATTGTTGACAATAACACCACAAATCACATATGTATGTAAATTTACTTTCCAAAGGCACATAGATATTAATCCTAATAAATAAAAAATAAATGCCAGTGAATATAATAAATATTGGTATTACAGAATTATTAAAGCTTTTAAATAAAAAATTGATATTAATTGGTTACTTCTCACTTTTAGAAATAATGAAGGATTTAATAGGCATGAAATGTAGAATTGTCTATTTTGTAAGAAAAATAACACAAAAATATTTATTACAAAGATATTTTTACAAAATATTAAGTTATTTTGTACAAAAATTACAAAAATACTTTTTAATACAAAAATATTTTTGTTATTTTTATTCTAATTATATCAAGTGTTTATATTTACAGGCTTGCTAAAACAAAGAAAATTATAGTATTAAAATCTGAAGAATACTAGATATTCCAACTTATTTAAACTCTAGCTGAATATTTTGAAATTCGGCTATGAATTAAAAGATTTAAATAAGAAATAAAATACATTTAAGGTAATATTTCTTAAAGAAAGCAAAAGTAAATAACATTTTTTATTAAAAATAACTTTCCACGTAAAAAAAACAATGTCTTTTAACAATATACAATAAAAATTAATAGTAAATAAAACTTGAAAGTAAATTGAAAGTGAATTAAATTTTACAATTCCTATGAACATATTACAATATAATATTACAAAGAATATATTATTAATTTTGAGCTTGAATTGTTTATATCAATTCAGTAGGTTTAATATATAAAAACTTATTGCATTAAATAATTTTAATCAATAATTAAAAATTAAAAAAAAAAAAGAACGAGAAATTTTAACCAAAAATTTTGAAAACATCTTAAATAAATAATGAAATGAGTAATGGAAACATCGGACATACATCGGGAAACAACATAGGAAGGAAAATAAATAGGATGATTATATTATTTTAAAGTAAATTGAATAATACTTTTAACTTTTTTTCAATTCACGGATTTCCCTCTATCAAACAATTGTTTTTCTTTTTGCGTTGCAAATCTGTAAAAGTGTTTCCTGTGCAAGCATTGAATTTCAAATAGAAAACATATTTACACTTTCATTCAATTCGTGTGATCTTAGAGAAAAAAAAAGATTGTAATTTTATTAGTTTTAATGATTGTAAAATTTTAAGTGAAATATTTTACAAGCTCATTTTACAAATTGTGATTTAGTAAAGTACTATTATACTAGCATTTGCATGTCTCATTAATAGATTAAAAATTAATATTGAAAATCAATCATTAAATAACATTTATAAAATTGATTTAATTGCAAAAGAACTAATTTATGAAATATTTTAAAAGCGTTCAGATTTATAAATTATTATGAAATAATAATATTCGACAAAGTAGATTATAGGTTATTTATTTTCTGTGAATTGATTGATTGATTAATTTAGTATCTTCACATTTTAATTATCACTAAACTAAAATAGACAATTTAGGAAAGCCATTTTAACATTTTTAAATCTATTAATGCCCAGTAAAATGTGATAAAATTTATTAACACACACCTTTCTTTTTCGCTATGGTTCATGATAGTTGGTTTTCCAACTTAGCAAACAATTTTCTTGATTGTTAGAGAACAAATCAAAAATTCTCAGCAAGTTTTCTTGCTTTTATGTACTAATACAACAGCAAAGTTTGAAAAGCAGTGCGTGAATACATATTTGTTCTACATTCTTTCTGCTTTTCAATATATTTGATCTAGTGATCCATATGCTTCTATATGTCATCCTTGAAAAAGTATTTTGTTTGGTTGCACAGACATTTATACACTATTTGATCATACTATGCAGCTCAACTTGTAGGAAAAACGCAAACCACTTGAGACCCCATTGGTAGTCACTATGTTGGTGCATCAGGACCATTTTCTGAATTTGTCGAATCTATTCGACTTATTTATGGAGATTGATAGTCGTCTTCTACCATCTTCCTGTTTTATGCATGTTTGAAGATTTTGAAACTTCTCGATCCACACATACAAAGCTTAGTGGATGCAGTTACTTCATGTCGCAAGCCAGAGAGGAAGTTCTGTTTTTGAAATCTTCAGATCAAGAAATCAGGTTTTCAAGTTTTTTGAAATTAGGTTTCAGATCAGGTTTTTGTTCGTATTTACTAATACATACTGTAAATTCGTATTTAATACATACTGTCAATTCGTATTTGATACATACTGTCAATTCGTACTTGATATATACTGTCAGACATATTGTCAATTCGTATTTGATACATACTGTCAGACACATACTGTCAATTTGTATTTGATACATACTGTCAGACACATACTGTCAATTCGTATGTGATACATACTGTCAATTTGTATTTGATACATACTGTCAGACACATACTATCAATTCGTATTTGATACATACTGTCAATTCGTTTTTTGATGCATACCGTCAATTCGTATTTTATACATACTGTCAATTTGAATTTTATACATACTTTTTCAATTCGTATTTGATACATATTGTCAATTCGTATTTGATACATGCTGTCAATTCGTATTTGATACATGCTGTCAATTCGTATTTGATACATTTGATACATATTGTAAGACTACAGTATATAATAGTAAAATAAAGAAAAAGGGAGTTATTACGATCAAACTTTAGCAATTTAGTCGTATGAAAACCAAATGATATTCCTTGCAGACCTGCATAGCTACCAACTCAAAAACGTTCATGGTAAAAGTACAGGTTGAGAATTTCTCTGAAGTTTTACTTCTAAAACAAATGTTTTTTCTCTCAGGATGAAGATAGAAATTCATCTTCATTAAAAAAAGGGAAACGAAAATATCATTTATTAAAAATTATATTTCTATATATTTTTTAAATACAACAACTTTATTTTCGAAAAAAAAAAGTTGCAAGTACTTAATCAAATATAAATAAAAAAGATTTAAATATAAAAAGAGACTAATTATATAAAAAATAAGATTTAAGATCTTTATTCTTTTAAATCACATTTCTTTTTGAAATTGTGTTTAAAATTAAGATAAATGTTTTGAAACCCAAAATTTTCCGATTCTATGTATGGATTATGTAGTATGGCCTATTTTTTTTTTTTGTAATTTTATAATTGCTTATTGTTTGTGAATTCTTTAGTGCTTTTTAATAATTCCTAAGTTTATTTTTAACTGTACAAAGTATTGCTATACATTTATGACTTTGAATATAAAAATATCGTTTGAATTGAAATAATGTTTTTATTTAAAAATTAGATATTCTGCTCCATAATATTATTACCAAAAGTATTATTTTTTTTACATCTAATTGTTTTCTTATTTTTTTGTAAACAAACAAACGAGGAATATTTCTTTAAAAAGCATTTCTCCATTTTTAAATAAATGTCTAAAAAATTATAGAAAGAATTGTTTTTTGGTTTTACAAATTAAAATGAGGGGGGAATTATGAATCAACTGCGGTGTTTCAAAAAAACGGAATGTATATATTTAAAATGTTATTAATTTTTTTTCCGGAAACTATACTGTTCTGGGCATCCAAAATGAAACACCAACAAGAACAAGATATATAAAATCTTAATTTGTCAGACGAATTAAAAAGGTGGAATGATTAAAAAATACAGCCCCTTTCGAATTGAGGAACGCAAAGAAAACAGTATTTTGTGTAACCTCTACTACTGGTAATTACTATAACTACATGGATGAAAAGAAAATGAATGAACTGAACTACAGTACTTACTATACTACTCAATTACATTACTAAGTACTACATTACTACATTACAACCTACATCAATGAACTACATTAATGAAAGATATTTTAGATGTGTTTTGGGTGTATGCCAGTCCATGGTGCTTCAACACATTTCTAAAGGTGAATTGGCACAACAGCATATAAAAATATATAATTAACATAAAAATATTGTTTGGTTTGACGCAATGATGCTGACCATTAATTTTCCAATAGGTGACTATATATGTTCAATGAGCTATAGATCGGGAGAAAAGGTAGGTTAAGGCAGGAATTCAGATTGCATTGCTGTTTTAACTCTACATGTAATGATAGATGAGGACAAAAAATGTTGAATATGTCTGCTACATGGGATCTTGTATTATCCTGTTAAAATATGACTGCAGGCAAACCTTTAAAGTGAGATAAAACTCAGATATTGGCTATTCAGTATATGGAATACATATGTTATGGGTGTGTGGGAGAAAAATCCAATATCATATCCATCAATAATACCAAGGGACGGACCCATATGACGATATACATAATGCTAAGAGTTACATAACCTCCCACCCTGGAGATTTAGATATGAATATGTGGTGTTATAGACATCGTGATTCGTCTGAAAAGACAATATTATGCTATTTGTTTGTCACTGACGGGCGTGTTCTTCGCACCATTGCAGACGCAAATACTGTGGTCTCGAGTCAAATGTACACCACTATGGACGCTATACTAAAATTCCCTTTGCAGTAAACGATGTTGAATGAACCCAGATTGTTATGCAAACCGACCCTATTTCTTGCGTTATGTTTCTTCCCGATGTTGCAGTGTGATCCATCAATGCCACATGCCCAATATGCGGCACGCCACTGTCCTCACTTGTGGTGATGCGAAGATGCTGTTTTATAGAGAAGGATATCCACAGATCCGCACATCCTATGGGGAGAGCACTTTCCATAGACTGTCCTGTCTTCTGTATACCTTAATTGCATATCAGCGTCACTATAGCCTGATTATGTCAACTAGAACTCCGATTTCTCTGAACGATAATCCGAAATTTCTAGAAACCATTATTGTTCATCTGAAAAAACAGAAATGTGCTCAAATGATGCCAGTATTCTTCTAGGTAACATACTGATACTTCCCACGAAAAACCCACGAAATAAACAACTCAAGTTCTTGAAACAGCCATTATTTTCCCCTTTATATCATTCTAGACACCTTGATGTTTTCTTCACAGAAATTCTAGGCATTTACATATCCATACGGCTATACGCATGATGCATCTTTTGAATCTTGATTGTGTACAACATGGAAATTATGTTATATACAAACAATGTGAAGACAATATTAGTTGGTTATAGAATATGAAAGCTCACTTCCCAAAATCCATGCCTATTGATTTCCCCAAAATCTTAAAAGCGTAAGTGATGAACAGAATTAAAT
This sequence comes from Caerostris extrusa, assembly GCA_021605095.1. Taxonomy (NCBI): domain Eukaryota; kingdom Metazoa; phylum Arthropoda; class Arachnida; order Araneae; family Araneidae; genus Caerostris; species Caerostris extrusa. Next base: position 119,829 of record BPLR01010669.1, on the reverse strand, counting down.
AGTAAAAGTAGTAATAGTAGTAAAATATATAAAACTTCCATGGGGCATTTAAGAGACGAAAGAGCATGGCAGGCAGGATGATTAAATGATGGAGAAAATACTTTGTGGACACTTCAAATAAGAAGAAAACATCTAGAAGTTTTGGATCTGAAAGTTATATTTAATGCTGATCAACGACACCATGAGTTGTTTCATCGTGATTGGTGATAGACCACGAGCTGAGAAATGAGAAGTGAGGGAAGCTGACCCCACTCTTGATGAATTGTCTTAAAAATGAGTTTTTGGTGAAGAAGGGAGAGAGTTCTGCTATTAGTCGATCAGTGTGTTTGTCTTTTTTCTGAAGTGTCTGAATAGGCTGGAGATTCCACCTGTTTCCAAAGTGAACCCCTTGTGGTTTCGTGTATCAAGCCGTGTGATAATTAAGTCTGCCGCATACCAGGAAATTAGATTTGAGGGTAGACTCGAGAATTATGAAAAATCACAGACCTTGGCGTGAACTGTACTTTGTGATTTAATCGTTCACTTGTGATCAAATTTTATTTTAATTTTTAATTTCTTTGTATAATAATCCAGAGTACATTATTTGTATTATATATATGCTTTGTAAATAAAAAAATTAAATGAAATATAAAATAATTATGAAAAATTAAAATGAATTATGAACATGAAAGTGGCCCTCTTCTTGAAGTCGTTATAGGTCCTAATATGGGCTGAGACATTACACTGTTTAAGTAATATACGTATGTATACATGCATATCACTTACACAAATGGAAGGTTTTTTTAATAAATGGTAATGGCTTTTATGTAACACAAGCTATATTTATTAACTGAAAAGAAATCAAACTAAAAGCAACAGCAGTGCGAAAGAAAACAAGCATATTATTGTAAAAGATACAAGAAAATAAGTGTCTCGTTTTATTTGACGCGTCTCGTCTAAGAAAACCGAAACCATCTTCATCTGGAGGATGCAACCAATGAGAGATGACCACGTTCCTGACGACCATAAATCATCGTTGTCCGAAAGCCGACCAGATAGCGGGAATATTAGCGCCGTCAAATCATGAGCCGCGATATTTATCTTGCTTTATCTTTCACAACACGCGCTGACTGCCAGCTCGCGAGGATGTGTTTGTTGCCTCTACAAAGGGATAATGGAGAGGAGTCGCCTGTAATTACCTTACAAACCATTCCAGAAATATCGCCCAGTTGGTTTTCACTGAAAGTTGTTGGTACTGTGCATAAATTTGTTTCAAAGTGTAGTGAGTGATGAATATTATGAAAGACTTTTGGAAAAAGAAAACTTTTTCTTTTTAAGGGTGAGATGGGATTTTTGAAGGAAAAAATTTTTAATAAAGAAAATATTACCATCCCATCAAATTGAATAAGTTTTTTGGGAAGTTGCTGTAAGAATGTAACAAAAGAAATTCAGGTACTTCCAAATTTAATCTTATAAATTGCAAAAATATTTTTAAATATGTTTATATATTTATTAATAACATATTTAAAAAATATATAATATTCAATCATAATATTTCAAAAAATTATAATATTTAAAAAAAATTAACTTAAATATATAATATTTTTTATATATTTAATAAAGTTTTTAATTGAAAAAATAATTTTTGAAAATTTTTATTGTAAAAAAACCCCCAAAAAAACAAGGTGTTAATTTTGAAAAGATTTTTGATTTTATGAGCATCTGAAATGAGGAAATTGAAATCAAATTGAAAGTTGCTAAGAATTTGTGAAATAATGCGCATAACAAAACTTAACAATATTTTTATTTTCCGTTCTTTTTGTAAAAAAAATGGTTTTCAATACCAAACCTCTGATTACATTCGGTCTTACTTAACAGAACTCTCATTCTCAACTATGTCTAAATTGATTACTGAACACATACTCTACTGTTGACTAGATTTCATTTTCATATGTATGACTTGAACTACTCAGTTTAAAACTACATAAGTGCATTTCTTTAGCAAATTATTTACAACTCCAATTTTTCGAATACCCTTCGAACAAGATCAAGACAAGGAAACGTGCTGCGCTTTAATACTTAATACTCGATTTTTATAGACTTTTATGAAAAAATTTGGACAAAGTTTTCATAATGAACATGTGATTAAATTATGGAATTATTATATATACAATTATCAAGTACATAAAAATTCTTATAACCAAATATATATTGTTGTTTCTTATTCCACTTGGTCGACAGCAGCATCTAGAGGAAGTCCATAAGTCTATGTGTTCGCAAACAATGCTCAAGGTACAATGGCTCCTGTGGCAACCAATGCAAGTCAAGATATGGGCAGGAGTTGCTTGAGTCAAGCTTTTCCATTTTGGGCAAAGGGGATAAACCTTAAGACATAACACATGATGTTCAGCTCGAAGATGATCACTGCGTGGCCTAGTAAGCCTGTTAGCCTAGAAGTCTGCGGATCTACTATCAGCCTCAATTAAAGCAGCATCAGGGTGGTTACAATCATACCACTCATGTACGGGAGTTTTTCTCAAGAGGAAGAAAAAGAGGGCAGCTACCATCAGTAGAACTCCTTGGCCAGCTCATCGGCAATCTTGTTGCCGTAAACACCTGTATGTGACGGAACCCACTGGTTCGATTTGTCGCTCTACAGTCGTTTTCTGCACAGCTTGCTTAGGCTAATTAGACCGGGACCTATAGTTTAACGGGGATTCCGAATCACTAATAAGCATCCATTCCACATACAGGATTCGAACTTGAAGCCTGTGGTACCAACGCCAGAGCGCTAGCTATTTGGCCACCATGCCGCGATGAAACTCACTGAAAAAGTATATTATTATGACAACCGCTCAAGCAATCCAAAAGCTGAACAATGTTCATCGTTGCTCTATCACCATGTTTCCACCATTCAGCCAGGTGCAGAATAGAGCTTCGGCAAATATATAAAAATTTTTATCATCAAGCATATATAAATACAGAATAAAAAGAGCCGAAAAATAATACCGAAAAATAATAGATTTTTGTCCCATCTGATAGGTATTCAAATGTATGTTAGGGCTGTATGTATGTATGTTACTTAAAAAATGTATTTAGTTGAAGATATCATATTGCTTTAAAAAAATGGAAGATTATTATTACCAACAAACTTTAGTCATTTAATATCAAATATATACAATGTCAAGGAATAAAATGAATAAGAAATGTTTTTTTTTTAAAACTGGATAATAATGAAACCAAAAACGATTAATTTTTGTGAGAGCCAACAACCAATTGAGACCCAACATAGAAAACCAGCTCATATAGGCCTTAGTAACAGAACATCCTGAAATACACTTTCACAGAATCTGCACTATTAAATATTAAGTTTTTATAGCATAATTACAATATATTTAAAATTATTAGAAACCTCTTAATACTATTATAATTTTAATATTAAATTATCTCCTTCATTATTATCATATTATAATATTATTATAATATAAAAATATAAAATAGAAGTCATGCATTTTTTTAGTTATAAAGTAAATGCTTTTTTCTTAGTTTCAAAATAATAACACTAATAATCGTGTAGTATTAAAATTTAACGTTATCTTTTAAAAATGTATTTCAGCATCAAAAGCACTGTTATTTTAGATTCTCAGCATTTCTTTGACTAGCATAAAAAACAAAGACTAGTAAAATAAAAAAAAGTATTAAATGAACTATTTTTTATCGAAAAGAAATAGTATTACATTTTCCCTTTAAGAAAAGAAATAGTTAGCGAAAACACGAATTAATGTAAGATAAATATGAGAAAAGTTATTTTTGTGTGTAATAAAAATCTTTACTGTGAATGAGATAATGTAAGAAGAAAAAAATCCCTAAAGAAAATCAAGAACTATTTTTAAAGTAAGAGATATTTTTAGAAGTTTTTAAGGAAAGAGAAAGAAAGAAAAAATAAAAATGATATAATTCTTTTAAGAATACATCACGTAAATCAAATATTAAAGCATTTTATAAAAAGAAAAAGGATATTATTATTAGTTTTTAGTTTGTAACTATAATATGGTGACAAATAAAATATATGAGCTAAACCAAAAAAGGGAGTTCCATTTTTTAAGAATGAGCATAAAAACTGTAACGAAATTACAACACTTTTTTGATGCAAACCTTATTGTAGTTACAACAGATTTTAAAGAAAAATTAAAGAAAAGTGGGATAAATTTATAATTTATGTAAAAATTAATTGAAAAGTACTAAAAACTATAAAGTTTGTTACTAATTTTGATTCAAATTTAGACAGTTGCTTAAATATAACATTTTATGTACTACTTAAACAAGAATATGGTATTCAAGTATAGAATATATGAATTTAATAATTAAATTAAATGAATAAATTAAAAATTTTTAAAAAGAACAATAATTTTTTTCTTGGATATTGTTTTATATGAAAACATTTGCAAACAATTTTTATATTTAAATAGAAAAATTTAAAACATAAAATTATAATCCATATATAGTTTTTATATTCTTGTAGCTTTCTAATTTTAACGCACAATTGCAGTGCGAATCATTAAATTGATCTATACTATTCAAATTTATATCTCAAAAATTTTTAGCCATGGCTATATAACGTAAACAAAATAAATAGATAAATTCAAATAAATTCAGCCATAAAATAATTACATAAAAATGTATCTAATTTCACGGTTATATTAAAGAAAACTTATTTATAATGCAATATAAAATTATATTTTAAAACGATTACAAATAAAAAGTATTCCATCATTTTATTTTCATCATGAAATTTCTTCATCATATCTTTCATAGATGTTCAATAACTGACTCTCTTGAATTCTGTCTATATGTTAAAAACTAAATTTGATTTAAAGTTTAAAAATAAATAATAATTTTATGATGTACTTGTTGGAAATTTTTTTAATCTCTTTTAAGGCAAAATTTTAAACAATATTTATATTTAATATATATTAACCTGTTATTAGTGAAAAATACCCATAAAACCTTCAATATGTTGAAAGAATATGTTTACAATTAATTTATTATTAAATAATTTGTTTACAAAAATAATCGTATATTATATTGTTCTTAATATTAATTGTATGTTATTGTATTATTAATCAATATTGATTGCGTATTACATTGTTATTAATTTCGTATTATCCAAATTGATTGATTACATCAATTGATTCAATAACAATATATAATAGTATATTATATTGTTAATGTGATGGATTCATATATTAATGATAACATCACTTTTAAGAAATAATTTCATAATAAATGACTTCTAAAAATTTTTTTAAATAAAAAAAAAATTCTGAAAATATATTCTCGTTGAAACTAGAGGGCATTTATTTCTAGTCTATCTTTATTGTTGTAAAAAAATTCAAGAAATACAGATTTATCTACAATAAAAATGTTTGTACATATCAGATTTATAAGAACAGGAAAAAAAGATAATACATGCTTGAGGTATCATAAAAATTGTTCTACATGAGATTTTTCTAGTAGTACACAGTTTTCTCTTAAAAGCGTCTTTCCTTCAAAAACTGAATGGATTCAGTTTATTTAACATAACTGAACTCTTTTTAAAAGATCAAGTGAGTGACTCCACAAAACTAAATAACTATTCTTTAAAGGGCCCCATCGGGTTCTACTCTTTAAAGGCAATTTTCAATGTGCATCTGAAAGCAAGCCAACAGCCAACAAATGCAACCTCTCGGGGACCCTATATAGGCAAAACAATGGGCCTAGTAACTCTTAGAAAAACTTTATGGCCATTTCATTTGGCATTGAGTGCGATTCTGAGATTTGTGGCGGAAGACTACAACAAATAAATAGTTCGGGCCGTTACTCCTATTGGTCAGTGAAGGGGCCTTCGAACTTTTGTCTGCAAAATCAAGCGGAAAGAAATACAACGAGAGAGAGAGAGAAAGAGGTTTTCTTTCTCACTGAATTCTGAACGTTTACTGGTTGATTTATGTTTTTCATTGCAGGCTTCAGGAAGGATGGAGTAGATAAATGTGCCAAAAGTAAACAGTTCCTACTTGTTTTATTACAGCAAAATAGGAAGATTTGGTCTCTAAGAGAGCAATTAATTATAAGAAATGGAGGACTGGTTTCAGGATTTAATGCATTTATGTTATATAATTAATGTTTCCAAAGCAAATAAAATTTTGACTGATCATGCTGTAGCATAAAAATATGCTTTATTAAATTACATATATATGTTTATATAAAACATATATATATATAATTTAATAAGCATATAAATAAGTTTATAAATGAGTTTTTAATTTTTAAAATGCCATTCATTTTAAATATATTAATATCAAACCTTTATTTTAATTAATTTTCTTATTATCAGCTAAATAATTTTATATTAAATTTATTTTGAATTATAATTATTAGATTAAAAAATATAAATATTATAATTTTTATATAATTTATAGATAATTTTAATATAGTTCTTCAATTTTCAATCTGGTCTAATTGTAGACCAGTTTGAAAAAAATAAAAAATGGGAGATTATTTAACCCGGTTGTATAATTTTAGACCAGATTGAAAAATAAAGAGAATTATTAGATATTTTTAACACGGTTGTCTAATTTTAGACCAATTTCAGAAATAAAGAGAATTAGGAGATTTTTTTAACACGGTTGTCTAATTTTAGACCAGTTTGAAAAATAAAGAGTATGAGATTTTTTTAACAGGGTTGTCTAATTTTAGACCAATTTGAAAATAAAGAGAATTAGGAGATTTTTAACAGGGTTGTCTAATTTTAGACCAATTTGAGAAATAAAGAGAATTAAGGGATAGAAATTTAACCGGGTTGTCTAAAATTTTAGACCAATTTGAGAAATAAAGAAATTAGGAGATTTTTTTTTTTAACAGGGTTGTCTAATTTTAGACCCAATTTGAGAAATAAAGAGAATTAAGGATGATTTTTTACACAGTTGTCTAATTTTAGACCAGGTTGAAAAATAAAGAGAATTAGGAGATTTTTTTAACCCGTTGTCTAATTTTAGACCAGATTAAAAAATAAAAAAAGAGAATTAGGAGATTTTTTAAACTATTGTCTAATTTTAGACCAGATTAAAAAATAAAAAGAGAATTAGGAGATTTTTTTAACCTGGTTGTCTAATTTTTAAACCAGATTGAAAAAGAATTAGGAGATATTAGGAACCATGTGTGCAAAGCAACTGTCAACCTTAAAAATTACCAAAACTTCTTACATTGACTTTTCAGAGTATATTTCAACAGTATAAGATTTGAAACAGAATTACTCATTAATTAGGATTTTAAATGAAGAATTTTATAACTAGTTTTATAATTCTCAATTTCCGCTGTGATCACTTCGAATTGGAGGAAAAATAATGGAAGTTCTGAAGATGTTGCAAATTTCCTTAATTAGTTTAAAATATAGTATGTAAAAGGAATAGCTAATGAGAGTTAAAAATTTCATCAATATGCACTGTTGATCTCTACATCACTGAAATATAATATAATTAATTTCTTGGATTTTCTACACATGCTATAAATATAGAATCTACTATTTTCTAAAAGAAATTTCGAAGATATCTCCTTTTTCTATAGGCAAGGGCCACTTTTATAGTTCTTAATAAAGTAGTGTATATCAATATATAGTATATATCAATAATGTACGTAAGCCACTGCTTTCTTAACCAGTGAATACTTAAAGCCAGCATTTTTGATTGAAAAATAATTTAAAACGCTTTGCTTTTATGCATTTGAGAACGAATTTTATCTTTTTTTTTTGTTTTTAAATTAACACTTTTAAAAATAAATTTTTTTCACAAGGATTTATTCATTACGAAAATTGCATATACAAATTTCTTTGTTTTATTTTTAGGATTTTCAAGAACATTTATTCCCTTTTTTTTTTTGTTAGTCCTTTTACACATAAAAGTTTGCTGCATAAAAGTTTTTTTATGCAACATGAACAGTACTTATTTGAGTTCAAATTAAATACGTTTGATATTCAAAATCCATTCCCTAATGAAAAATTCAAATTATTTTTGAATATGCTCTTATCTTCTTATTTTAATGAATTTAAATGAAATAAATTTTAAAAAAATAAACTCACACTTTCATGTAACAAAAAAAAGTGTCATAATCACATATCTAATTGTGAGGCAAACAAATTATTCAATAATCATGGCATAATTTTAAAAATATGATAAAATACAATTTTTACAATATAGATTTTAGCAGTATCATAAAAGAAAATTGCATACTAATAATACACAACATATTAATAGTAAAAAAAATGTAATTGCAGATTAATAGTAAAAAATTTTAATTCATGATTTTTGAATCCTCAAACAACAAACACCCTCGAATACAAAAACTCATAAAAATTTTCTTTTATCATATTTAAAAATTAGTCTCATATAAATAAATATTTATATTAATAATGTTTTTATAATATTAATAGTTTGTTATTTATACATTTAATTATAACATAATTTTTATTTTATTTATTTTAGTCGTCATTCATTTCATTCATTATAATTAGTTCATTTATATAGATTCAATTTGCTCAGATTTTGTGAAGATAATTGTTTGAAAATTAAAAGATTCTGTGATCAATAATTTTACCGTTTCATAATTACAAAACATTCATCATTAAAAAGGAGAAGAATATTTAATTTGTTTTTCTCAATTTAATTATTTAATATGCTTATTTTCCTACATTATTCCATTATTTTAAATTTAATTGTCTGTTTTATAAAGTTTAAATTTTTATCATACATATATTTTTCTAACGTTGTTTTCAATTAAAGATTCATCTCAGATCATTATAATATTAAATCTATGCAGTTTAATTTTCATGATTATAATTTTTTATTTTTACTTTAGTTAAATCAAACACTTTGATACATATTTTTGAGTTCTATTTTTGTTTTTGATACTTTACTTTCAGTTTAAATATTTATTTTGACTACTAATGCCTTAATGAAGAAAAGTTTTATTTAAAACAAAGAAAAAGTTACTTTAAAAAAATTTAATTAAATATAGGCGAAAATAGTTTTATAAAGTTTTCTATAAAATCTTTTTTTTTAAAGTTACGAAAAATTAAGCATTAATAAACAAAGCACATAATATACTTTAAAATAAGAGTCTACAGATATTTAATATGAAATGAAACGTACAGAAATACACTTAAAAAGCATATTAAAAGTATATAAATTTTCTAATAAAAATTTCTCACAAATTTATGTGGCCAGTATTAAGGCAGCCAAATGGAAGTATTAATATAGGATGAATTCAGTATGTAATTATGCATAGCTGAATTTTTATCATTAATTCATAACTTTGTAAAAAACGTTAAAAAAGAATAAATGCATATTTTATGGGTAACACATTTAAAAACGTAGTAAAGCGTGTATGTTAATTACATTAATTGAAAAACTTTAATTGTAGCCACGAAGACCATAATAGCGGCTTTTATAATCTTCTCATCAAAATTAAAAATTCATCCACCTCATTCTCTTTTTAGATATTTATATCCAAATGAGATAATTCTTGAGTGATAGCAATCATGAAAATAGAAGGGTACGTTGAGAACCAGCTTACCGTTTGCAACCCCTTTTCATACATTTTTTTTTTTTTTTTGAAATTTATTTTATTAAATTTTTTTCCACATCATTAATTTTTATCCATCCCAATACACACTGCTAGGTGAACAACCATTTTCGTCGCTTAGGAGATGCAGGAATTTTTACAGAGGGGAAGCTTCTCTCTGGGGAGATAGGGGGAGAGATATAATATTTCTCGCCAAACCGAATCCTCGCCAAGCGTTGGCGATTGGATGGGAAGTATCTTACATTGCAACCCTAATTGAGGTTAGAATGGACCTCAGCAAAGAAGGAATACGGTTTTGCTGGCACAGACGGATCTGAAAATGTCAGCATCTTAATGGTACGGCTTGCTGACCAACAATGGACGATGTGGGAATGATCATGAAAAGCTGCAATAAAGATCATGCTAATGAATGATTATGAAGAAAAATATCGTGGTGGCTGAAGATAATGCAAACTTATTTTGATGATGAGCATGTGTAAGAAAGTCAAAAATGCTTTTTTCTACTTTGTGGTGATATGGCCAAATATTTACTACGGAAGTGTACGTTATAGGATGCATAACCAAATAGCATGAATACTGATATTTTTGATTTTAAGCAACCAGCGTGGAAGTGAAATTAAAAATAATAAAATAAAAAAATGACTTAAAAGTGGGGTGCAACGAAATATCCTAACATAAACAAAAGCCGCGGTAACTCTTTATACAGGGATTGAAGTCGAATATCTCATCATTTACTTCAATATATATTGGTGGTTGATGTAATTGTAACTGCAAAATAAACAACATTTAAATAAAGAAAAAAAGATTGCTGGTTTAAAACTTCTCTCAGTTATATTTTGAACAATGATAACATGGAATGAGACTGTTTTTCTTATAAAAGGGATTCAAGAAAGACGTGATAGGAGTAACCAAAATGCTGAAGAAAATGAAAATAAGTAAATGAGGAAAAATATGAAGATTTTCATACTTCTTTGGATGTGTATTGGGAGACTTATTGTGGTTGGAGGTAAGGTCCCTTTTTGTTTACTTATGCACTGAATTAGTATTCACATTTAAGGTTTTGTTTTTATTTTAACTATTTTTCTAATCAATTAAAAAAGAACTTTTGGTGATGCGAAGGTGTATTTTTGTTTTTATAAATATGTTCTAATTTATAAAAAGGCTAGTCAGAATTAAAAATGTATGAAAAAATATTAATAAAAAATTTAAACATTATTATATGAAACATTGTAGTTAGTTTTTGAAAAGAAAATAACATTAATACTTCTCAAACAAACTATAAATAACAGATGCTAAATTTAATATTAAAATACTAGCTTTTTAACTATTTAATGAAAAAAATATTGAAGAAATACAACTCACAATTTGAGAAAAAAATATTTGAATGTTATTTTTAGGAAATTTTACGTAAAATATTTTTGAAATATTGCATAATTTACTTAAAATTTTTTTAAATAATTCATTGTTTATATTTCATAATAATAAAATTAACAAGATATTTAACTTCCTTAAATAATCTGTGAGATATTGTACTAAATTGAAATATTTTATTATATTGAAACAGTAAAATTCAACATTTCCTACATTTAATTAATCTTCATGGAAAATCACATTCTCGAAATTAGCAAGACACACTATACACTAAACACTGTAAAGTTGAGAAGTCGTGGATTTATATTATTGATTTAAATATATTGATATATTGTTGGTTTATATACATGGATTTTTAAATATTTCTTTTGAAGCTTTATATAGAAAATATTTTTAACAAAATCATAATATTTTTGCATGAAATTTCATACATGAAAAAAGATTTCATTGATTTCTCAGAATTAGTTTCTAGTTGATATTCGTTGGATATGACAGCAGGCTGTTTTTTTTCTTTTTCTTTATTAAGAAGTTTTTATATTTGTTATAGATTTATTTTCTTTTAAAAATATATATTTTACTGCTGATTAATGTATGATAATTATTATTAATAATGTTAGTTAATTAGTGAGAAAATTTTTAAAATAAAATTTATTTTGATTAAAAATCATTTAATTTATAGAAAAGGTTCAAATACAAACGCAAAAATTTTTAAAAAGTATTATTTATAATAAAAATTTAAAAAAATTGTATATTGCCTCAAAACTCATTTTTTTCTAAAAGAAGTAAGTAAAACAATTAGGTGAGATGGTATTCACTAAATTATCCGCTATTATCTTATAATGAAATGTAAATTAAAAATTGACAAATAATTATTGTAAAATATTTAACACTACATAGATATATATTGATATTTTTATAAATTACAAACTGAAAAATGTGGAATAAAATTTTTATAAGTGATTTTTTTTTTCAGATTCATATCTATGTGTTTTTAATTGTTTGTTAATTTTTGTGCCCCATATAATAATAGCGCAATTGTAGTGTGTGCTGAAGAATAGTGCATTAATGTAATGTAACTGCAAAATAAAATGATTTAAAAATTTAATTCTTAACAAAAAATTAATTAGTTAGTTAAAAATACAAAAAAAATTGCGTCTAGGAATTCATTAAATATTTATAACTTTATAATTTTAACAATGCCTTAAAGATGTGAAAAGGAGATAAAGTCAAATTATTACAAGGAAATTCTTTCTTCAATAAGATTGAAATTAAATTTTTGCTATATAATATAATACAAACAAGTCATTACTTAATTTGAAATATGATTCACATGATCAAATCATTTTTAATTAAGGCATTAACTATTTAAATCTAGAAAATAATTGTTAATGAATTTAGAAATATTGAAAGACAACTTAAAATTTCTATTTTATATATCAAATATTATTTATCATTAATTTTATATTACCAAATGTACAGGTTTCGTAGATATCTTTAAACATAATGAATTCTACACATTTTTGACTGTGTTTAGTTTCTCTATTTAATGAGATTTTCAAGTACTATATCAATTTAAATATTTTATGTACTTTAACTGTACTATAAAATTTAATAATTTTCAATAAAATATCTGATTGAAAATTATATTTCCGAGTGTTTAATTTAAAAAATTTATTCATATTTTTAATTTTTTTAATATGTAAACATTAAAAATTTTAAAAGATTCTTTTTTTAGAAAAAGCTTAGTTTGACTACTAATAACGTGGTACTTCATATATTGATTGAAAAATGGTTATAAACATTATAAAAGATTTTAATCTAAATAAATGGAATGAACTGCAATTAGAAATAATTTTTAACTAGAATCCACGTATAAAATTTAGCCGATTGTATTTCCTCTGGCAATTTAAATATTGTTATAAAAGAATAAAAATTCACAAAAATATACAAATGTGTTAAATTGTTAATAAACTATTAATAAAAAAAATCATTAAATTAATAGTACTCACTATATAATTAGTTCTAAATTTCATCATCTTTTATCTCAAACTTTGAGGGAAAAATTTTCTTCTAATAAATAATTGACGCTTATTCAATTATGCCATTTCAAAATGCTAGATTTTACAAAAATTCTGGGAAAGTCTTTTTTAAAAAATGCCTACAAGGAAAGAAAGAGTGAAAGAAATTTTGGTTATAATTAATGTTGAGCATTGTTTTTTAATGATTAGAAATTACCATGTTGATTTTTTTACATAATCTAACATTGTTTAACCATGTTGATTTTTTTAGCTAACATGATTGTTTAACCATGATTTTTTTAATTAAATGATTGTTTAACCATGGTGATTTTTTTGCATGATCTAACATGATTTTGAACCATGTTGATTTTTTTAGCATGATCTAACATGAGTGTTTAACCATGTTGATTTTTGCACGATCTAACATGACTGTTTAACCATGCAGATTTTTGCATGATCTAACATAATTGTTTAACCATGTTGCTTTTTTTTGCATGATCTAACATGATTGTTTAACCATGTTGATTTTTTTTTTTGATCTAACATGATTGTTTAACCATGTTGATTTCTTTGCTGATCAAATGATTGTTTAACCATGGTGATTTTTTTGATTGATCTAACATGATTGTTTAACCATTTTTTTTTTTTTGGTGGTTTCAGTCAAAACTACAATCATTATATTTGGATTAAATATTGGATTTACTTAGAATAAGATATTATATTCATAAAGAATTTTCAAATCAATACGGTAAACTCCATTTTATGAAGTTCATTTCTGAAAAAATATCATACCAAAGACATTAGGATAAATATAATAAATTTCTTTCAATTATTATGATTAAAATATAAAATTCAATTGAATATTTAATAAAAATTCCATGGAATATAATTTGGGCAGAAAAAGGTACATTACAATTTTTATATAAGGATCATCTATAATATATGTTTATAAATAAGTTTACCTTAAAATTAATTCATCTTTCACACAAAATTTTCTAAAGAATCACAAATTTTTTTCCTTTATCCTCCCAAAGACTTAATAAAAATGCAAAGCAGTTTCAATCTTCCAATATCAAAGACTGAATATTGAACATCTCCTCGAGCCATGGTAACATATTCTGCCTCCATATATCCTTTCCATTTCCAGATTCATCATAACAAAAAAAAAGAAGAAGACCTCATTTTAACCAAATACTGGTGGAGACAGATGCAATATACAAAATAAAAGTGTTACGAATCCTCTAGAAATCAACGTCTGTTTTTTCCTGATCAATAAACGTTAAAAGAAACGGATGGGATGGAAGTAGCAGGAGATAAAAACGTTCGATTGTGTATAAACAGTTTACCTTCATTGTAAAAAAAATCCTTCCTCCCTTACCCATCTGAAAAAGGGATTCAGTAAATAAAATGCGCATAAATTTCCTTTACCCCTGCAGCAAGCGAAATCTATTGGATTCAGATAATTTTGATGCTCCATTTTTTTTACTCCATGTGTGAAACTACTGAATAAATATGAAAGATGTCTTCCCCCAAGATTGAAGTGTTACATCTTCCAGAATCTTTGTCCCAGTGGCACGCGAAAACCCTTTTATGGGTAATGGAGGTATTTGCCACCCTTCGCGACATGCTGTCATGTCACGTCCCTTTTGCAGCTTTACGAAATTTCATTTTAATAAAGAACTGTTGAACAGTTTTTCTTTGACAAGTTTGCATTTTACGGTGGTTGAAAATTAGTTTATGTATTTTGTGTATTGAAAATAAAAAATAAAATCAATAAATAATACGGTTTATATCTTTTTTGGTACATTTGAGGTAATGTCGAAGAAGAATTTCGTTTCAAAATGAGATTTCAAATATGAAATCTTTCAATTTTTTATTTTATTAAAATATTTACGTAAACAAGTTTTCTAGAAAAGATTTCTTAAAAATTTTGATATGTATTTTCGTAAACCAGAAATGGTATAATTTCGTAATCTTTTTCTATTGCGTAATATTTAAATGTTGTTTCTAATTTAATGCAATACATTTTTTGAAGGAAATTTAGTTTACTGCAAGGACATCTAAGCAATGGAATTATAATGGAATCATTTCATAATCTTTCTATGGAATAATTATAATAGATGGAATTATAATGGAATCATTTCTTATCTCCTTCTAATCCATAATCTTTGTTTATGGAATAATTATAAGCGATGGAAATTATAAATGAAATTTTTATAATCTTTCTCTATTGCATAAAATTTAAATACTGTTTTTAATTTAATACAATACATTTTATAAAGGAAATTTA
Organism: Caerostris extrusa; assembly: GCA_021605095.1. Lineage (NCBI taxonomy): Eukaryota > Metazoa > Arthropoda > Arachnida > Araneae > Araneidae > Caerostris > Caerostris extrusa. The sequence continues at coordinate 104,556 of BPLR01010669.1, read as the reverse complement.
GTTTACTATAATGACAGATAAGTGCTGATCTTTTTATGGTAGGACGTAAAGATTTTTATGATTAAAACGAAATATGTAAAAAATGTAATTTATGTTGAATTTTATGTTTGGACAATAATAAATAAAAATTTTAAAAATCCCCTTTTTTTTTAAAATTTGTAATTAAAAAAATTAAATGGGCAATTAATTTTTTTTTGTGTTCATTAAATTAATTTAAAATCTATGAAAGCTTAATAATAATTATTATTTGTTGGACTGAACACAAATTTGAACACATTTAAGTAATAGATTTATGAATTTAGCATATTAGATTTATTATACATTTTTAAGGAGTATACATTTATAACTCCTTAGAAATAGGTCTGTTCATATATTTCTTTAGATGATTCATTTCATGATGAGATTGATAAGGTTTAATATTAATATCAGCATTATCACTACAGAATTAACTTCTCTCCTCTAACGGCAATGTTGTTTCACTGCGGGCTGCATGCAGCTGCAGAGAAACAAACGCGCAGGGTGTTCAAGCCAGGTTAAAGTAATTGCCATGGAAAATGCAGATAACATTCATTTAATAGGGACTTTTTGCGCTAATGGGCAAACAAAGATTTAGTTCCACTACTTTTGTATGGTTCCACCCATAATTGCGACATTTATCTTGTCACTTAGGTAATAAGAACACTCCGCATATTTTTCAAACCATTACTTCCATAGCGATTGCTGGTTTGAATAAATCATATTTATTACTCTGTAATTCTGAGAGAAAAATCGTCCTTCATTCCCAAAGGGGATTTATCCCTTTATAAATTGAGCTATACGGAAAAAAGCAGGGAGTTTAGGAGTAGGCTGAATAAAAAATATTAGTCATCTCTGTAATAATTTATTACTTTCCTAAAAGAGAAGTTAATTGGAACTTTTTAGTAGAGATATATTGTAACTTAAAAAAGCATATTGTGAAGCCTTCATTTTACACCAATATAGTTTAACAAAGTTTCGATTGATATGTCTATAATTATTTATATCTTTAATTGCTTAAGTAGTAAGAAAGAAAATCAGAGAAATTAGATTATGCAACAATTAATTTATTAACGAATTCCACTTTCTGTAATTGTTGGCTAACAGATAATTAATTCCAATTATTTTATTAATCAAGAACTTAATCAATTATTGTTTTATATCTGTTTTCATATATTTTTATTAGTAGAATTTTAGATAAAATATTGAAATTTATTTTGTTTTTGTAGTTTAAATATTTAGTATAAAAATATTAATAGTTGTAAGAAAATCCAAAACAGTTCGAAATAAATTAAAACCAGAAATTAATGGTTAAATATAATTATAGTTAGATTTTTGAAAGTTTTGTTTATACAGATTCATTTGTATGTAGAATTAAATCGAAAGAAATTAGTACTTTCAATTAAATGATTCGTTGTCAGAGACTATGAAAAAGATTTAATCTATATGAAATTCTAACTATTCAAAACAATAAAAGCAAATTCAACATGAGATTAATTTACAAAAATTTATCTGATCTATTATTATTATTATTTTTTTTTTTTTTTTGTGCATTTCAAATTCAAAAAAATGTAGGCAACTATTTTAAAAGAACATATTATATAGATTAAGTATTCTAGAAGAGTTTATATAGTTACTATATAATAAATACAATTTGTAAATGTTATAGATTTGTTCAAGGAATAAATTCTACAAAAAATGAAATCATTCATGAGTTCTACAAAAAATGAAATCATTCACATAAAGTAATCTGCCGAATAAATGTGAACGATTCATTATAAATTTGAATGAATCCTTGATATAAGTTAAAATCTAATATTTATTATAATCTTTTATGATGACAAAAAAAAATTCTTTCTAAACTTAAAATAATAATATGATTAACAACGAAGGTTTTTAAGTTTATTTCTCTAGAATATCAATGAGCTTCTTACAATCCTTGAAATTTGTTTTAACATTTATTTAGTCAGATATCAAACAATACATCTCAGAAACCACTCTTCTTTTTAATTAATGGTACTGAGGTTCCAACGAATCCTTTTTGTGTACTCGTCTGACTCACCCAAAGGCTTTTCAACAAGGTCTTCTTTACACAGCAGGGATGTTAACCCTCTGCCCAACCCCCAACCTGGAGAACCAGGCCCACAGATATAAAATCCTTGGAGATAGAGGTGTCCTGCTATACCTCTAGACACTAGGTACCCATTTTAGTCGTCGCCTTTTACGACATGCTTGAGCTAGATTGGAACAATTCTTAAGACAAAGAGAAACTAGTCGTTTGGAATGGCAAAAATCTTGAAGGAGGTCAGGGCACTTCAAGGGCTGTAGAACCAATGAGGCTGCTGCTGATGATCTATCTCAGTCTTCTAAATGATTTAGTAACTTTGAAAAGTATAAGTTTATTACACACATTTTAAGGCATATATGAATAATTCTTAAGACAAAGAAAAACTAGTCGTGTGGAATGGCAAAAAAATCTTGAAGGAGGTCAAAGCACTTCAAGGGCTGTAGAACCAATGAGGCTGCTGATGAGGATCTACCTCCGCCTACCAAATGATTTAGTAACTTTGAGAAGTATAAGTTTAATACACATTTTAAGACATATTTTAAAGATATAGACACATTTTTTACACATTCCTATTTTAACGATTTATAATTAGTTAATGCTATCAGAATTTTCAAATTATCGTTACCTCTTCTGTTTCTTAATTTTCTTTTTAAAAATGTTTAAATAAATTAATAATTACAAGACAATAGCAACTAAAAGCATTTTTATGATTAATGACATATTTATGTAACGCTACATCAAATGTTTATAATTGTTATCTTAATACCAAATAGTTATAATTGCTATTTTCATACTCGACAAACAATCTATAATCCACTTGACATTAAACTTTTTATAAAGTTATTTTATGAGGATTAAAAAGAAAATTAACATTAAATAATTATCACAAATAATGGGAAATTTTTCTCTTTGTGATCTTTCGTGACTGAAAATATTTGTGATTATAGGAGTGTCAAAATAAATTGCAAAGAAAAGTGCAAACATTAATATATTAGATACAAACAATATCCCACTTATGTAAAGATAATTAATGTTAGATTAAAAATAATATTTTTACATGCTGTAAGAATGAAAAAAAAAAATTGCACGTGGAAAGATTTTACAAGCGAAGACTTTCAGGCAGAAGGATAGAACAACAAGATAATTACTGAGGGTTCATGTTAAGAGATAATGAGGTGATAAAAAGTTCATAAACAACGAAGTGTTGACCGAATGAGACAATGTAAACACATCCTGGAATTTATTCAGAGTTTAGGAGCAAGAATAACGTGTTTTTCTTTTTTTTTTGAAGGCACATTTTATGTTAATTAAAAATGTGAAACTTTAATTTCATTTTTGTAAAAATTCATCATGTTATAGCCAACAAACCTTCGTTATTTAGATATTTAAAAGACAATTAGATATTTAATATACACTCAAGAGCCAAAACATTATGACCACCCCTATGTTTTGCAATGAACTCGCCTGGATGACGTGGAAGGCACGTGATCAGGTGGAAGTGGTATTTAACTGGTATTAAGTGGTGGTATTAATCCATACAAAGGCGGGTTGAAGCGTGTTGCTCGCCAAAGGTGGGCCAACTTGTTATTGACAGGTGCTCATAATGTTTTGGCTCTTGAGTGTATAATTAGATATTTAAAATATAATTAGATATTCAAAAGATAATTAGATATTTAAAAGATAATTGAATATTTATATATATTTTTTTTTTTTTTGCTTATTCCGGTTAAACAATGTGTTTTTGTGAATTTATAAATGATCCAATGACACATAAAAGATTGATTCCTTTTGTTTTCTAAAATGCTCTAATGTGGCCTAATTTTCCGAGTAACTAGCGCTCTGGTGCTCGGTGCCATTAATGTTTGTAATGGTTTGGAATCCATTTTAAGCTCTAAGTCCTGATCTAATATGACTGGGTAGCATCGGGCGTAGAGCTGTCAATCCTATCCTTTAAAAAGTCAACTTCACGTAACCAAGTCAGATTTTTACCTAAAGGTAAAGATTTCTACCATTACAACAGAAGCTCCCCCCTTCCCCTCCTTCCAAGAGACCACATGGGTTCTTGGACTTGGTCTAGATGTTGCTGTCTACTAAGTGAGATAAGAAATAACAACAACAACAAATGCTCTAATTCTTGAAATTTATTTATTTTGCTTGATAAATTGGCAGTTTTTTAAATCTGATAACTTTTAAATATAGCAAATTGTTTACTGAAGTTTGCGATACATATGCCATAATGGGGTATCTCTGACAAGCTTATCATCAATTTGTACTGGTGTTGCGTTTCAAGTCTCTGTCTTGAAAAACAACAAGATTTAGTTGCAATATCTCTCACAAATTGGACTACCTGAAGGAAACTTTTCGCTCATAATTTACAAAAATGCAAGACAAAAAAAGTCTGAGGTTGCCACTTTTTCTCTTATCTTTAAGAATCAGTATTCACTTTCAAGTGTTCCACATAGAAACAGAACGAAATAATGTACTTAATCTAGCTCAAATCTGACATGGTGCAATATATCAGAGTGTCCAAGTTTTTTAGTTTTCTATTGTATGATAACGCTCAGTTATTGCTTAAAAGTCTTTCAGGAGCAATATCTTATCCCTTTTTAATGAAGTGGAAGTCCTGATCATGTCATAATTTTCATGTTTAAATCCTAATGGTATACTATCAAATGACTAACTGAGATTGTTAAGTAACGAAAGTAAAATACCAAATATAAAACGATGCATTAATTATGGAAGAAAAGTTATCGTAATTTTAAATTAAAAAACATTAATTTTATTATGAATGGGTATTTTCATTTATTCTATTAGCTATATTTTATTAACGATCATAAATCTTCTATGATCAGTTTAGATATTTGATTAGGTGCCATAACATGATGGAAGGAAGAATAAAGAATATTTTCTAACAAAAAATTGAAAGAAATATAAAAGGTTCTCTTATAAGATTTGCCGTTTTTTCTTTCCAATAAAGTAATTTTTATCTTACTTACCTTGAAGAACAGAGTATTTATGCCGTCGTAGTGAATATAATATTATAAAAATGAGAGATATTTAGGTTTTATTGCATAATCCATCTGTTAAGATAAGAAATGAACAAAAAAAAAAAAATTCAGTTAATAGAGAGAAGCTAAAAATATGCAGTATTAAAGTTGAAATTTGATCCTGTACTGCAGCTTTAAAATTGGATTTTCAAAATATATCTCTTTATTTTCACATTATTTTTTATTTGTTATATATTTAAGTATTTGTAAATGGAATTATTTTTATTTCTTTGCTGGACTTTCCCATTTTTTACGATAGCTTCTCATAATCGTAATAAAAAAAACCAAGCTTTGTTAGAAACAAATTTTTGTTAGAAATTACCATGTTTCTTTTTATTAGCTTAAATTCGTAATATTTCTTACGTTTCTTAAAACTAAACACAAAAATGCGATCCATAATTAAAGATTGGACTGCACTTGGCTTCTTTGGCACTTCAAATAATCATATTTATGCCAAATTATTAATACGCCAAAAGCTTAAACTATAACATTTTAACTGTCAAATCTAGTACACAGTTGCTATTTCCACTCGAATAATTTACTAAAAGCAAACAAAAATTCTCCTCCAATAATCATTTGAAGAGTGAAACGGAGCACTTCATTAAAATACGAATTGAGAGAAGTTACTTAATTTAATCTGTCGAATTTAAAACATTCCATAAACAAGCCCATCGGACATGCCATGATCGAAGAGTTAGCAATGGGGGAATTTTCTGCTTATACATTTTAATGCACTCATTAATATCTGTCGCAATGGAACTTCTGACTATTGCGTGTCGTTAACCCATCGCAATCGACAGACATATAATTAATTACGTGTTCTCCATTTTGCTCCGACTAATGGTTCACCTTTAAACATAGCGTCTGAAAAAAATTATACTAAAACTTTTCCGATATCGTAGCAACGCCCTCTAATAGACGAAACTTCATTTAGCATGATTCAGTTTTCACTTTTGAATGAATTTTAAAAAAGAAAGCTTAAAATAACATGAGTTAGAACTTTGTCACTCATAAAATATGTTTTCTTTTAAAACTTGCTGTTTTTAACAATTGCTTTTTTTAATATTATTGCAAATATTTGTTTATATCTAGAATAATGATAGAAAATAATTGATGGTGCTCAAATATTTTGAACTTTACATGCACTTTTGTGATAAAGGGTTTATTTTTTTTCCCAATGATGTTTATCGAAAACATGATAAGTAATACATGCCGAATTTTGACGAAATAACAATATTTACATAAATAGCTTAAAATTTAAAAACATTAGAAAAACACGGCTTATTAAAAGTCACTCATTTTTTTTTTTAACTAAAATGTATTTTCTTTTAAAACTTTAAAATCTATAAAAACTAATCAGAAATTTTTTAAAACCAATCAATCAATCTTTTAACTTAAATTCGGAAACATTAAAAAAAAAAAAGTACGTCAAAACATTAAAAAAAGTCCTTTTTAAAAAAAATTGGGAAGATAGAAACAATCCTTAGTTATACAAAAATTTTTTAAAATGATCATTTGTGTATTACTTGCACATTTATTTCAAGGAAATTGATTATTTTTTTTCTAAATAATCTACTATTTTCTAAATATATAAAAAAATGTTTTATCCTTAAACTTTTCTTATTACATTTATAAATATTATATGCCCGAATAGTTGCTCAGTGGCAACGCGCGCCGCTGGTGAGCATTAAGGTAGAGGTTCAGTCAGCTGGGCGTCTTTATTGTAGACACTGTTTCAAAATATGAGGAGATTCGAAGGTTGTGATGTTCAGCAAATTGCCTCTTTAGTCGGAGCATTAAGGTAGAGGTTCAGTCAGCTGGCGTCTTTATTGTAGACACTATTTCAAAATATGAGGAGATTCGAAGGCGGTTGTGATGTTCAGCATATTGCCTCTTTAGTCGGACTACCTGGTGGAGGTTTTCCGGGTTTTCAAATGTGGGGTATTTCTCTCTAAAAGCCTTCCTGGAAGTACACTGCCCTCCTTCTTCAGCGTCACGAAGCCAAGTCAGACTTCTACCTACGGATGCTCCATCACAACAGAAACTGCCCTATTACTTTCACTCCTTCCATGAGACCGCATGGGTTCATGGACTTGGTCTAGACGTGGTTGGTCTATATAAAAGATTTTTTTGTTCTTCATTTTCTGCTAAACATTTATATATTAAAACACTTTCTTCCTAATAAAATTTATTTATGTACAAAATTAATATATGTTTTATGGATAACTACAAATCCAGATTTATATTGTACTGTTTAGTTTATAACAGTGAATTTAAAATTTAAAACCAAACAGTTCTGTCTTGAAATCAAATGGTAGGCCTTCAGGAGCATGCGCTGTGGTGCAGCCTTTCCTCCTGTCTCAAGGTCCACGAAGAACAAAAAAGGGAGTGCCTTAAGAGATTGATTGATTACGGGATGGAACGAGTAATTGATCAATGGCCGTTCTAAAGGATGCTGCCGGCCCACTGGGCCCTGGACAGAAGAAGGCCCTGTTTTTCCTCTGCTAAAGAGCTGTCGCCGATTATTTATCATTGGCTGCAAGGACATCTCGGGAGGCTTGTTCCAGCCATGAATTATTGCTCTCCTCCATCAAAAAGGATTGCTGCAGTCGTGATTGTAAACGAAGGATTGTGACATTGTTATAACATCGCTCAGCACTAATGAAAGCACTTAATTGATATCAATTTGTAAATGCAAGGTGTTATCAACGTTTTAATTACATTTTTGGTGTGATGTACGTTAAATATTTTTAATTATTCATAAGCACCTAGATATGCCTTAGTTGCTAAGCTAATTGACTAATTGACTGATTTAATTAATGTGAACTAAATAATACATAATCCATGGGAAACGCAATGTAGCTATAATAAAGAAGACTTGATTGATTTGAATCAATTTAACTTTTCCATTAGAATTATTAAAATAAATCTTCTTGTTTAAGACACATTTTAAATTAAATCGTTATGTAAAACTAACTACCTATATGAGTTTCGACAACATACAGAGACAACAATGTGTAGAGTAAAACTACCTATATCAATTATAACTTGTGTCTTCCAAACTTATTTTACTCTATTTTACAAATTAATATCGTAATAGATAATATTTCTTACGTTTTTAACGATTATATTAGCCCAAATAAAATTTTCTCATTCTTTAACAGAATGATCGTACATTCACCACATACATTAGTTACAATGGATCCAGATGGGCGGGCACCACATTTTGGAATCAATTTAGCGGGAGTTTATTTTTCATTTATTATCGATTATGCTTGCTTTGATTTGTCTGGTATTAAATTTACATTCAATAGAGAAAAATAAATTACACATTGGCTTTATTTATGCTTTTTTAAAGACAATTAAGAATAGCATTTGTAATGCAACTTTTTTAGTAATAGAATTGAATATATAGAAATATTCTTAAAGTTCGCAATATGGGAATTTTTGCATACCTTATGTACGTGACATCAAATATCATGCCTATTCAAATTCAAAGAATAAATTTATATGGCCGTTTGATAAGAATAGAATATATATATATATATATATAAATATATTAAATAATAGGCAGTGAAACATAGGAGGAAGACACAAACATATATCAATTAGTATTGTAGAATACCTGGCCATCTTGAAATTAACAAGACATTTGGCAAAAACAAGCCATTTTAGGTCAATTTTCCAGCAAAATTGTCAAAATTTCTTATGTTAATTAATCGTATAATTGTATTTTTATTTACCTACAATATAGCAGCCCCATGGTAGGTCAAGGCCTTCAGGCTACTGGCAGATTTCGAGACAGGAGATGCTTTCTTTTTTACGAGGTAGGGTTGTCAGCCCTACTTCCAATTCTCTACAGCCCTATTAGACCCAGACCTACGGTTTAAAGTGGATTCTGAACCCTTGCAAACATCCATGGCACTACAGGGACTCGAATCCTGTGGCACCGAGCACCAGGGCGTTAGTCACTCGGCCATCACGGCCCATTTCGTAGACTGTTCTTTTTAATTCAATTAGATACTTGTATTGTAAGACGATAGTTTTTGAATTCATTTGAATTCAAACGTCAATTTTAATTCAATGTTGAATTTTCACTCAACGCATCAATTTTTTAATTCCATTCTGTCCTACATATTGAATTGTCTCATACTCCTTATTAATATTTGTGTAAGATTACTTCATATGTGCAGAATTAGCTTTGTATCATTGCTAGTTGTTAATGACAATTTAAAATTTCGTGTACCTCAAAATTTAATTATATACAATTTCAACAAGTCGTAAGATGTTAGAAAATTATTCGATAGTTTTATTTTGGCAAAGAAAGGTGATCAATATTTTCTGAACTACTCTGCAGCTTTAGAAATACGAGGGTGATCGAATTAAAAAAAACTCCATTTTTAATCTCGTTAACATTCTAAACAGTGGATTGGACTTGTAGCATGGGAACATAATTGCTTCGTTTCTTGATTATGAAAACAGAAGTTTAATTCCAGACCTGGATTGCTTGGCGCTCTGCCAGCGTGAAAAATTTGACCTTTAAGTAAACATAAGGAAGATTCTGTTTAGAATCTTTTGATCAAAAGAAAGGCTTTTTGTTAATGAATAAATGCTAAATAGGATACAATTTTTTTGTATACTTTTTCGTTTGAATTGTTCGTTTTTGTTTCCTCAAGAATTCTTTATCCTCAAAATTTAGATTTTAATCATCTTTTTGTGATGTCCAAAAGCGGTTTTTTTTGCAATATTAGAAAAACTGAATTGTTTTTAAAACCACATGATCGTCATAATATTTATAATTTTAATATATTGCCATTGAGAAATTTACCATGCCAATATAATTTCAATTTCTTCAGTTTCAGTTCTTCAATTAAATATAACGTAAAAATGGAAATATGATTATATACAACGCATAAACAGCATACAACATCTTTTTATCAACCACAAAAGTCAACTTACATTCTAAAAATGGCATTTTTGTGTTATTATAAAAATTGTAAAAACTGCAATATTTTTTTTATATTAAAATAGAAATTGCATTTATGTATATTTATGTAAAAATACGAATATTTGAAATTTATGAATAATAATTCAGTGAATTAAATTTACATAACACAAAAGTATATATACATTTTTAGTAAAATGAAAAACTAACATAAGATAACTAAATGTGTGTAACTAAACTAACATAACTAAATACTTAACATAACTAAATGTGATTGAAAATAATTTAATATCTTGTAGCTTGGCCTTGTGAATCACTGACTGCTTGTAACCTCCTCGGCATTGAAACAATAAGATTTTATATGGTATCTGATAGAGTATGGTATGGTTATGGTAATTATGGTACGTTTATTTCAAACCACCCTTGCAACATTGCATTTTTAAGGAATCTTTATCTCTCACATTGTATTTTCTAACTCTCATTTAAAGTTAATCTCATACATATTCCTGTAATCGCCAGATATGAATGCAATTCATGCTCGAAAGGATTCAATCTGTTGAATAAGGAAGGGTATGGAGATATGCATGTACTTTCTAAAGAAGCCATTCTTTCACACTGGGCGTTTTGGATCGTCATGCTGAAAGATCCAATGGCTTCCAAGTTTTGAACGGTCAACAGATACCGGCTCATTATCTTGCAATATTTCTAAGTAGTCGAAACTGTCCATAGTACTATCAATACTATTGATGTAAGAAATTACAATGAAGATGTTCCCGTGTGTGTCCGGGTTATAATAGCCACATTGTAGTCCATACATGTCGTAAAAGGTGATTAAAATGGGTACCCAGTACTAAAATAGTACCCAGTTTCTCCCTTTGGGTGCTCTATGTCTTTGCGCTACAAGGTCAAGGACAAAAAGAAGCTACGTTTTTTTACCCTTTATCATGACTCGTCGGTTTAAGACACACGGGTTCATGGACTTGGTCAAGATGTTGTTGTCGACCAAGGTGGATAAGAAATAACAACACATTGAAGATTATTCCATCGTACCTTCAATTATGATACCATATGACTCCCAAATGACACCTCCTCTACCAAAATTCTTTATAGGAATGACATTTACAGGGTTTCAATTCTTCATTTCCCAGACAACAAATTTTGCCCTGTCCATTACCACCGAAAACATTATACATTAAGAAAAAGGATAGTTTTCCAAGAATTTAAAATACTTACGGATTAAATTTCAGCATTTTTCTTTGGTTTGTTAGACTAAGTGTCAAAGTTTTGCCATCTGCATTAGAAGAAAAAAAAAATCTTTGGTTTGTTTTGGATATCAGTGGGTTTTATTATGGAACTCTATCCTAAAATCTTTCAGATCGGAGAATCTTTCGAGCTGTTACCGATTTAACATCTTACTAGTCTTTCACGCAACATATTATACTAATGGGGTACTGGACAAAATTTAGGATTTATCATAACTTCTATATCATTACTCGATCATCTAAAATCTTTGGCTATCCACTACGAAGTTTGTTAAAAATATGGCCAGTTGTGTTGTAATTTCTTATCATAGTTTGGACAATAGATCAACTTTTCCAAACAGTTATTGCAATTTCATCTTAATATATAAATTTTCCTTACCTTGATTATCAAATTACGAACATCAATCAATGATTCCTTGTCTGTGACCCTTTTATCAGAAAAAGCAACAGCAGAAATTGCTTAATGTATATTTAAGATTCCCTTTTCAATAGTGCAATATGTTTTCGTTCACCCTTAAATAATAGTGAAACAATAGGACGTTCAATAAAAGTATTTCTTATTTGTATAATTTTGTGATGTCCGCTTAACAGTATTTTTAATTTTATTCTGGAAAAATTTAGTTTTTATCTCTTACTTTTATAAAATATTCTTAGGCTTTCATTACATACATGTTACATAAATTTAATTACTTTAAAATGTTTATGATTTCTTAAATTTCACTAATTGAATAGTATACTGACTTTGTGACCACACACTCACGCACACACACACACACACACACACACACATATATATATATATATATATATATATACACACACACATAATAAGTATTTGGACACCTGTGATAGAAAAGAAAAACAACATTATTCAAAATAAATAGTTGGTAGAGCACAGAGACAATTACAGCAACCCTCCGAGGCATACTTTCCACAAGTCTTTGTATGATATGGTATTTTCTTCCACTCGGCTTGGAGAAGGCATAGAAGTTCCTTCACCGATTTTGGACGGGTAGAGCATTCCTGAATTCGGCGATGCAACGCGTCCCAGAGGTTCTCGATAGGTTGAGATCTGGGCTCTGGGTAGTCCAGTCCATTCGATAAACTCCATTGGCCCCATACCAAGCCTTGGTTAACGTCGAAACAACAACTGGCATTGTCGTCCTGAAAGTAACAGGGGTCCAACCCGTAAAACTGCCACAACGTAGGAAGCACATTGTCATCCAAAATAGACAGTAGGCATCGAGCTACCATGAATGGGGACCAAGGGTCCCAGTCCATACCAGGAGAAACACCCCCAGACCATAATTCCACCTAACCTTATTATAGCTCCGCCACAAATTTGTGGCGCTCCTTTTGGTTTGTATAATAATATAAATATATATATATATAACAAATTTCCTGGGGATATAATTTTTATTTATATCTTTTTATACTAGTAAATTCTTTTTAATAATTAAATGCAAGGTATAATTTTTATTTATTTCAAATTAAATATAATAAAGTTCAATAAGATGCACTAAGAAATCGAAAATTGTAAACTACTACTAAATGAATAAATTTGATTAATGAAAATTTTGATATTGATTTGAGAAGCTTCTTATATGAAATGGAAGAGTCTTTACAAAGTCAAGAAGCTTTTTTTATTTCCAATGGCAAGAAAATCTTGGGTGTTCCCCATTTCCTTAATGATCTTAATGTCCGCAGTGAAGTCATCCCTGACACCGACAAGCGTTTCACTAGCAATTTGTCTAGATTCTGGTAGGAGATATAGATTTCACCTTTAAATTTCTCATGAGAAAGATTTGCCTCCATGATTGCAAAAACATCGACATCGTAGCTGGCAAGAGAATGTTGAATCTCAACTTACTTAGATTGGAACAGGCCACCCAGATTCCACTGTAAGACATTCAGCCTGCACGGAGTCTCACGAAGGGGATCACACTTGGAGTATTGCTGCGTGCGCATAGTACTAGATCTTTTAACAACCTAGGACATTACCAGGGTCCATCAAGTGGACGTAGGTCTATTGTCGCAGCCCTAAGAAGTTCTTTACATTAAACAGTTTTCCCAAAACAATATAAATACATTTAAGGATTTTCAATGTTTCATCCAGTCTTTAAATACATTTGTTATTAATCTTGGTTGCTTAGTAACAGAGAAAATTCACACGTGATATTAAGTTTTTCAGAAAATAAGTGTCTGGAATAATAAAAAATGCTTTTCTCTCCAGCAAAATTCAGTCCAGGAGAGGGAAAGACATTTAAATTTATTGAAAATATTGAGAGAAAATTATATGATAGACATAAAATGCTTAATATTGCGGATATTAAAACCTGTAATGTTTGAAACACCAATTTGTTTTTATTTTTCTACAATCAATAGGTTAATGGGTTTCTTTACTTCAAGGATATCCAGTTTTTAAAATTCTTCCGATCACATTTGAGAAAAAAATTGACTAGAGCAACATTAGTGTAGTTGATAAAAAATGGCAATAAAAAATGGCTTTTAAAAATATCTCTGATAAATAAGTATAAATATTGTTACTTAAATAACATTTTTATTTCTTTTCGAGAAGAATTATTTAAATTCATTCAGCAGGTTAAGAAAATTTAATCAAATAAAATTTTTATTCGAAAATGAATAAAAGAACATTTAACTTGGCTTTTAAATAAAATAAAATTCTTATTATATTTTACGTATTTTTTACATAATTAGACATAAAAAATAAATATAAAGACTGCATAAAATTTAAATATTTTAAAGAGTTTTACTATTCTTAATATCACTAAGTTATATCTAGTAGAGAGATGTGATTTCCTCGTGTTAAGTAAAAATTTTGTTAAAACATTTAAAGCCATTTAATTATTTACGATATGGTTAATATATATAACGAGGATTCCATTTCAATACAAAGATTGCAAGTATTGAGATATATTATAAAAAACATTTTTTTAACAAATTTTGGTGAATTTATGTTTTTTTTCATATATATTTGGGCTGCAATATGTAATAAAAAATTAGATTATACAACTTATGTTATTTTTAAACAAATTAAAGGCACATTTAACACGTCAAAAGTATTCGAATTATCTTTAAATTGGATCAAATACGTTGAAAAATATTTTGAATGATAATTTAGAACTTTTATATTTCTTTAAATCAATTGTAAAATCCACAATAGCATTATCGAATAACAAATCCACGTGCAATTATCGAAAAATATATTTCTGCTATGTTATGTATACATAAATTAAAAATACTCTAAAATCTAGTTCTTATCTATTATTACTAGTAATATTTTTTTCTGTCTTGTGAAATTAATATTATTACTAATTTTACTACCATATACATATGTATATATATAAACAATACATAAACCTGCAGACAGACAGATTAGACAGACTAAGAATAAAAGTGAAAACAGCCAATAATTACAGAGGAGAAAAGCACTTTAATCCTTCATATATTTTCCATGTGACCTGCTTCACACACGGTATCGCTTTTGCATGCGGCAGATGGTGTACAGTACTGAAAGCACCATGCCAAGAGGAATCTGTTAAATCTGATGTCTGATGACATTTTTTCAATCATAAATGCATACAATTTAGATTCCATGCATTTCCACAATCATAAATCCATCCTCGTTGGCATTGTTGGCCACGGAAATTATAAATGACGGAAGATAATTCTCTTTATCAAACTATTGTGTTAAGAAAGGTTTGACAGAAGACCTCACAAATGGGAAAGTACCCTCTTGCGTCAGACAGGGCATTTCACTGTAGGAATAAATGAAGTCTGAATTGCATGATTTAAATCCGCAAACTGCATCTCATTTGAAAGATGCCATCAGGCGTCTGGTTTAACAGATTTCTTTTACCATAGTATGTGCTTCAGTGCTGTACACAATTTGCCGCATATAAAGTGTTATCGTGTGTATAGGAGGGCATGTGGAAAATTTGTGAAAGGCATAAAAATATTTTGCTTTCTGTCTTGGTGGTTGCTTTCACTTTTCTTCTTAGTCTGTCTAGGGTCAGCGAATTTCGTGCTGCAGGTACCGTTCCTACACTCTTTATGGTTTTTCACTATGAAGATCCCCTTATAATAAAAATTAGATACTGGCATTTGAAATTTTAAATCATCTGTAACTATAATAACTGTTAGAATTTAGCAGTTGGTTTTCATACGATTCATCAAAATGTATCTCAAAATACCTTTTTCATTCAGTTTTTGTGAATGGTATGATAGCTAGGTACTATATATCGAGAATTGTTTTTAATAATTACTCTATGTATAAATAAATTAAAAAACACATATATATCTAGATATGTATCAGTTAAATCACTAACATTCATAATTTAAGTTGGTGATTTTAACCTTGATGGAAACTTTCATTCGATCGATAGTAATTACTGTTTCCAGAAATGAAAAATCTCAAAGGGACAGTTTGTATCAAATTTAAGATTTTATAGATACATATTCCTTTAGCCCGTAGGCCATCAGCATGTGCTAGTTCAAATGCAAGTTGTGCGAGAGTTGAAGATTTTATTTCTAGTTATGGTGTTCACTAAAGGCAAAGCTTTGCAAATAAGTAGACTCAGTAGAGATTATAACAGAATATCTAATGTCGACAATACAGCTATCAAGAGGTGCAACAAGAGGTCTGTATTATGTTATGGAAAAGAGCATTTTCCTATATGCAGCAGAGACAAATTCTTACTTAAATAAAATATTAAAATATCTTTAGATTAAGATAATAAATGTGAAATATCTTAGGACACAAAATTGATTTTATTTTTGAAGAACTCATTTAATTTTTAGGTTTTACATTAAAATAACTTAAAAGTGATTATGACGAAAAGCAAACTTACTTTTTCAGAATGACTTTTAGTAGGACGACTCTTACTAGTGTTTCGAATGCAAGCTTTGCTTACAGATTTAACTGTAATTAATGAATTAATTTCTAGACCACGGGTCTCCACCCACCAGTAGATTGATCAGACAAAGAGCGGAGGTTCGTGACTGCCATACCTGAGTTCACCCCAACTACCTGTTCTCCATTACAGTCAAGAACCAGGCCTGATGGATTACTTAGCAGCGGGCAAAAACCCACATTGCCGAAATTGGGGTGTTCCTGGACTCAAGCGAAAATCGATCGTTTGCTGGAAGGAGGGGTGCACCAGGGGGTGGGGGTGTAATGAAACGAGTGGCGATTGGTATTGATTTGAAGGGATAAAGGGTTATTTTTGGGAAACGCGTTAAATTACGCTGGAATTCCGGGCTTTCGGCAAAAGATTCGATACCGGAGGGAGGGAAGATGAGAAGATCGCTGAACGTTGAAGATCATTCTAAATGTTCTGAGGAGTTAGTAAGAGGGTGTAAAAGGGGTGGAGGGTCGAAGAGAAGGGGACATGGAGTCAAGATCCAATCGCCTTTCCTTAATTTTTGTTTTCTAGATGATGGATTGTTTGGTTCAGCATGTAAGTTATTATTCAAGGAAAAGGATTTGATATTTGTAAGTAATTTTACGATTTATGCTTATTGAATATTGTTGATTTCTGCAAAGTGATAAATAGTGTTTTCCGTGATTAACATTATAGTTAGGAATGCATTTTGGTATTTAATTTTTAATCAATTTGCATCCGTGAAAATTTAATAACTAACTTTATATAATATTTTGATGAATATTTTTAAGTTTTAATATTGTATGCATTTTATGCAATGCTTTTAATGGTAATATTAATAAGTAAATAAACTGCTTTTAATGGTAATGTTAATAAGTAAATAAACTTAATGGTAATGTTAATAAGTAAATAAACTGCTTTTAATGGTAATGTTAATATGTAAATAAACTGCTTTTAATGGTAATGTTAATAAGTAAATAAACTGCTTTAATGGTAATGTTAATAAGTAAATAAACTTAATTAGTTAAGAACTGGACGCTCGGTGCCATAAGTTTCAGTTCGAGTTCCGGCAGTGGCATGGATGTTTAAAATGGTTCGGAATCCACTTGTCCTGGTCTAATATGACTGTTCGGCATATGACTAACAATCCTACCTAGTAAAAAGTCAACGTCACCGTGCCAAGTCAGACATCTACCTACTGATGCTCCATCACAACTGAAGCTGTCCTAATTACTCTCCTTCCATCAGACCACATGGGTTCTTGGACGTCTAGATGTTGCTGTCTCCCAAGTGGGATAAGAAATATCAGTTGTGAACTGCAAACTCACTCACTACATTACTTGTGAACTGTGATAATCATTAATAATATTTGCATATTATGTTAAATAATGATACAAATGTATGAACAACAAATCTTTTATCAATTGCACCTAAATTATTTAGTGAATCAATGTAAATACATTTATATGGTAAAATGAATTATTAGAGCAGGAAAAAAAATTATCCCCTCTCGTTTTAACTAAATGAATTTATTTTTTAGTAACTACATGCTAAGTAAATGCAGATATAGACTAATATACACAGATATATAAATAATGAATTCAAAATGATGAAATGAAGCGAAATTTTGTAACGTTTGCTGTAAATAATATGAGGTATGAAAATGTCTGTTGAGCTCGGGCCGAATTTTTAACTTGTGTGCACAAGAAATGCAATTCTACACAATAGTTAAAGCTCCTATAACTTCCTCAAATATGTGATATGAATATTCATCAAAACATGATCTTCGTTAATCCTTGTTTTCGCGCATAAAAGTTCCAAAATATCTTCTGAATAAACAATTTTGCTATAACATATTAGCATATAATTTTGCATAAACATCTTAAAGCATCTTCACATTCTGATCTGATCTGTGTGGCATTGTGAATATCCTGATTAAGATAAAAATGTCGATGTACAGGGTCTGTTGTAAGTTCTCCATGCTTTGATTGATTTAATACCCCTTATTGATTGCGATAATACTTTTCATTTTTAAAGATTATACACTTATTAGTAAGAAATATATTGTGGAAAATTCTCTGCTTGCCTCTAATTCATTGCTAATAATTGATTTTGTTATCGAAATTCTTAAATTATACGGGTGCGAAGTGATGTTCTTTACTTACTAATTTTCTACTAACAATTCTTTAAGGGTATTTTACTTGGGCTGCCAACATGAATACCTAAAGAGAGATATGAAATTGCAAGTTTTCAATATTAGACACTTTTTTTAATTACAAAATACACATGTAAATTTATTTTATTAAAAATATATGTTCTATATTGTATCAAATTATATTTTGCTCTCATTTAATATAAAATTAATTTACAACAGAGATCTATCTAAACTAATGATAAGATTCAAGTTCTTTTCTGAATTCAATTGTTCAAATATTTGAAACCTTTGAAACTAAATTGATGAATTTTCATTATGTAGGATATATTCTACCGCAAAGAAATGCTAAAGGCTTGTCGCCAAGTTACAATTGGCTTAAGTATATATAAATACCTGAATTCTTAAATCAATGCTAATAAATGAATGCCGCCTTGAGAAAATTTTGGTCTATAAAAAAACTCGCAATTCTTTTACATTAAAAATATTAAAGTAGACTAATATAAACGAAAAAAACCCTTTATTGTGTACATCAGATCGCAAAGATAGTTGCTTTACATTTTTTGCAAATGTTAGACATGTAAATAATATTCAAAGTAAACTGATCTTCTTTGAATTGAATTGTTCAAATATTAAAACCTTTGAAACTAAATTGGCGAATTTTCATCATGTAGGATATATCCTACATCTAAAATATACTAAAAGCTTGTCGCCAATTTCCAATTAGTTTAAGTATATATAAATACCCAATTTCTTATATCAATGCTAATAAATGAATTTTACCCTGAGAAAATGTTGGCCTATAAATAATCGTAACTTGTTTACATTAGAGAAGTTACAGTAGACTAACATAAAAGAAAAAAAACTTTATTGTGTATATCAGATCGCAAAGATAGTTGCTTTATATTTTGAAAACATTAGATATTATTGATTTGATAAACATTAGATTAACAATATTCAAAATGAATTAGGTAATAGAAATAAAGAAAATCATCACTAATTTTCGTATAAAGTAATATATGTAAAGTATGAGAAAATGATGGCTTATAAAAAATCGCTTGAGAAAATGTTGGCTTGTAAAAATCTCAATTCGTTTACACTAGAAAAGTTACAGTTACAGTAAATAACTTATAAAAGGAAAACAGCCTTTATTGTGTATATCAAATCACAAAGATATTTGCAATACATTTAGCAAACATTAGAAAAGCAATATTAAAATTGAATTAAGTAATATCAATTGAGAAAGTCATTACTAATTTTCATGTAAGTATGAGAAAATGTTGTCCTATAAAAAATTGCAATTCGTTTACATTAGCAAAGTTACACTAAAAGGTAAAAAGCCTTTATGGTATATATCAGATAGCAAATATAGTTGCTTTTACATTTTGCAAATATCAGATACGTAATATTTAAAGGGAGTTAGGTAATGGCAATGGAGAAAATAATTAATAATTTTCATTAATATAGTATATGTAAAGTATAGCTTTAATTATTAGTATATGTAAAGTATGTGAAATGATGGGCTATAAAAAATTGCAATTCGTTTACATAAGAAAGTTACAGTAGTCTAACATAAAAGTAAAAAGCCTTTATTGTG
The DNA here is from genome assembly GCA_021605095.1 of Caerostris extrusa. Classification (NCBI taxonomy): domain Eukaryota; kingdom Metazoa; phylum Arthropoda; class Arachnida; order Araneae; family Araneidae; genus Caerostris; species Caerostris extrusa. Next base: position 84,566 of record BPLR01010669.1, on the reverse strand, counting down.
TATATCAGATCGCAAAGGTAGTTGCTTTATATTTTGCAACATTAGATATGCAAGTAATATTCAAAGTGAATTAGGTATAGCAATTGAGTCAGCAAATAATTAAATCATAATAGAAAATCATTACTAATTTTCATGTAAAGTACGTAGTATATGTAAAAAAAAAGTTGCATGTATTTTATTGTAGATGTATACTAGTTAGCCACATGGTATATTCACGAGATATCCTTAATCAGATAATGACGAAGGCATCTATGGATCTCTCCATTCAATCCCTGCAAAGTCCCTTCCAACTGTTTGCAGACCACGCCTTTCTCCCTTGAAAGGAGATCCCCACAGCTATTACTGGAAATATGTAGGGTCGGCAAATTCTCATGCGCCCCAATAATTCACTTTGGAACTCGGGGAGGATCGATGGAGTACGCCCTGGAGTTCTTTCTTGCGTGCACAAGACGTGCCCCGAAGAGTCGTGCGGTGGACATGTCACAGAAATTTGTTTTCGTGATTGCTCCCTGGGAAAGAAACATTGTTTGGGTACTTGCATGATTTATCAGTTGGAATGTCATTGAGGTCTGCGGGTGGCTTTTAATGTCGTTATCCGGAGAGTCTCCTGGTGGTGGTGGGGGGTATTCGTATGACAGATTATTTTTAGACTTTTTAAATGTTAGGCAGAACGAATCTATGATCGAATGGCAGCTAGTTTTTGTTGTTGCAAGTAATGCTCGTAGAATAAGTGTTATTGTGGTATGTGCACATAGTAATTTATGCGCATAATGTTTTGTAGATTAATATCTTTTAGCTTTGACAAGTTTGCTTAAAGAAAGTCACGTAACTGCGTAAGGTTGCATGGCATGCACAGAGGAAAGCTAATATTTATTTCTCAATTATTTCTCATGTGATGCTCTTACAATTAAGTAGAATTTATTTATGAGTTTATAGTTTATGACTAGGATAATTCATGTGGGAGGAATAAGTCATATTAATATGTGACTTAATTTTTTTTTGATTAGTTTTTCTCAAAAATTATATTTTGTAATGAAATATATTTAGTATTAGTTGAAATAACTTAATTACATTGACTTGAAGAGGATTAAATATATTCTTTATTTAAATTTATTATTAATACAAATATTTTTTTTTTACGTGATTTTCATTATTTGACTTGAAAATACTAAAAGTATTTTTGACTTGAATGATATTTCACTTGATACAACTGATATAATAATGATAATAATGATATACAATGATGATAACATAAAACTTTGACTTTTACAGATGATATTGATTTGAAAATGCTAAAAAATATTTTTATTTAAATTTATTATAAATCAAATATTCTTTTTACGTGATTTTATTTATTTTTTAAATTTAACTTTTATACTCGTTGTTGACATTTTAACTTTCATTATACTCATATGAAAGTGGATTTTTGTTTTTGTAGGTAGAATATTATTAATTTACTTGGTTAACACATAATAAAGATGCATTGGGCAGGGGGGGAATTCTCTTATTAATTAATATTACTCTCTTAATTATTAATTCTCTTATTGAGATATTTCTTTTTAAAATATGTATTTTCATATGAACTGATTTTGTTTTTTTATACTAAAGATAATTATTTTACCTTCATAACATAATTAAAATCAGTATTTTTGGAAAACATTTTGTCTTCAATGATTTTTTTGCTATATATGATATGTCAATTATATTTAAAGACTAAATTGATTCATATTTACTAGGTATTTTATAAAATTTCTTTATTTAATTATATAGATTTTAAAATAAGCAGAATATGCTAATTTAAATACTTAGTTTTTCTTTGCTATTACCAACTATGCCAGTTGTCATTAGTAAATAAAAAGAAAAGTATATACTTTAAGAAATATAGCTTTTAAGGCAAATAGCTATTCCTTTTAACATTTAACATTTAAGATTTCTAAGAAAGTAGAAACATTTAGCTTCAGAAGCTTTTAGCTTTCATTTAGCTTTTTAGAAACATTTACTATTATCAGTTAGTAATAGTAAACAAAAGCAAAGTATGGCTTTTAAGAAATATACGCTTAAGTAGAGAATAAAGCAAATAGTTATTCCTTTTTAACATTTATTACTTCACATTTCTAAAAACGAAGAACAAACGTTAAAGAGAATTAATATAAGTAATTTTTTTTGTTCTGTTTACAAGAGGCAATATTTTTTCGGAAAAGTAGGCATCTAATTTCTTCTACTTCAGACTACATTCGTATAGAATTCAGTGTAAACTAACATGACTGTTGATGCAAAAATCATGCATAATTCTTGTTCATTGAAATGTTTATATTTTTATAAACCATGCAATTAATTATCTTTTCTTTTATTTATTTTATGCAATGTCTATGCATCAATCACCATCCACTATCATGTATGAAATAAGTAAAAACAGATGCAGCCATCAGCTAGTTGCATACAGTCATCAGCAAATTCTGCATGCTAGTTGCATTGTTACCAGTGGGACACAATAAAAGGGGTAAAAAATAAAATAAAATAAAATAATTATACTAAAAAAAGAAAATTTGTAATGGAATGAAGTTTATTAGAATATCATATCAATTAGAGTTTCCGTGATTTACAGAAAAAAACACCATTTTTCTTCAGAAAATCCGCAAGTCGGACAGTTATTAGAATAGATAGACAGCTATAATTTATTCCTATCATTTGTATTAATCTTTTGTAAAAGTCCAAGTTGTATATCATTATAATCATTATTATATCAGTCGTATCAAGTCAAAAATAATTTTTAGCATTTTCAAGTCAAATATAATTTGTTTAGCTTTTTCATGTCACATAAAAAAAAATAAAAAAAATATTTTGATTAATAATAAATTTAAATAAAGAATATTTTCAATTAGAAATAATTTATATTAGAGTCTCATATCAATCAGTGCTTCCTTTATTTATATAAAAAAAAAAATCCCCTTTTTTCATCAGAAAATCCGCAAGCCGGACACTTATTAGAATAGATAGATAGAGCCCTAATTTATTCCTGCCCTCAAAATTTTCGCATCTGAACCCGAGGATATTTCCCCATCCATTTGCCAATTAAAACGTTTGATCTGTCCAAAACAACGAGACACATTCTGGACCGGATGGCACCGTCCTCCCCGCTGAACAGATTGCATCGCAAATCGAATTCCTTCGGAGCCCGTCACGCGGCTGATTTTTCCTGGGGCGCAATCTAATTTCATAAGACTGCGAAAAGAGTTGAGACGTTATTAGCGAGCAAACGAAAACTCGGGATGCGCCCCGAGAGACAACTCGTGGGAAGCTGCAGCGTCCCAGACATCTGCCTGGGCCCCTCGACATGTTCGAATTTCGAACGCGGGGCACGTTCTCCCCGGAAATCAGTCTCCTCTCCGAGAAATCAACTGGAAGACCCCAAATGCCATGCACACTCACGCCCCCTCAGATCAAAAAGTGGTGTATGTGCGCCCCGGTAAATATCTTGTGACCATCAAGTCAGTTTAAGCTAGTGACTTTTTACATTTATATCCCATTTAAAGGTAAAATTCGTAAAATAGGACATATTTTGTTGAATCACTTTTCATCAATAATTTTCATAATAACTTCAATACTTCAACTGTCCAAATAGAAATACGAAATTTTAGGGGAGATTTAATATACAAAACATTTTTTATGGCAATGTATAGCCCCGCTTGACGCGGATGGGCGCATATACTGTAAATACAACAACGTATTTTTATAATATATTCAACATATTTTTAGAATAAAATTCTCTTTTAACATTACTAATAAAACAGGAAATAACGTCTGTATACATAAGTTCAATTGAAATCAACCACTTTTCATCATTATTTTCATAATAACTTCAATACTTTATTTTGTTTTACAGTCTAAATAGAAATACCAATTTTTTTGAGGAGGTGGGAGGAGTGGTTATAGAATATACAAAACATGTTTTATGGCAATGTATAGTCACACGTAACGTGAATGGTACATATAGAGTAAATACCTCTCAGCAGGTGTTTAGAACATAATTTTCTTTTAAATTTTTAGTCATAAAAAATAAAGAAGTTCTGCTCACACAAGTTCAATTGAAATCAACTACTTTACATGATCAATTTTCAAATAACTTCAATACTTTATCATGTTTTACAGTCTAAATAGAAATACCAAATTTTAGGTATGATAGAATACACAAAATTTTTTATGGCAATGTATATTCACACGTGACGCGTATGGACGCATGTGCAGTAAATATAGTTCAACATATTTTTTAGAATATAATTCTCTTTTAACATTTTTTTAGAAATTAAAAAAAAAAAACTTCTGCATTCACAAGATCAATTGAAATTTAAAATCAGATTGAACTTGCTTGTTAAGTGAGAATAAAATTAAAAATGATAGAGAATTTATATGTTCACTTTATTAAAAATAATACTTTGCATCCGACCTTGTTATCATAGACAATATAACTTGTTTGGCGCATATATATTACCAGTTTGATTCGATGGCAAATGAGTCTGTTTCGCATTGCATTTCTCTAATAACTGATAATAAATAACTATTACGATAAACTCATTGTAGAAAGGGGAAGGGAGGGCTGTTTATGAATGGAATAACTAGTACGCAAAAATATTCCAAAGATATTTTATTTAAAAATTGTGTAAGCATTAATGAAAAAGAATATTTTTATCTACACCAAGAAAATGCACTTCTTTATATTTTTATTTGCGTATATTTTGTATAAAAATAGAGTTTGCATTAAAAAAATCTAGTGTTTTTGAAGCCTAAAATAAAGAAATTATATGCAATATATATAGATTAAATATATCAAATAAAATTTTAAAAGTTTTTCTTTTATATGTTTGATCTTTAATGACCCTAAATTGTTTAAAATTTCTTGATGCATCATTTTCATAAATTCATGGAAAACGTAAGAACGTTAAAACAACTAAAATTTGTTTATTTGACGAACACTTATAACTGTGTTTTACATAACATCAAACGTTAAAAGACGAATGATAAAACAGTTGATTTTGTTTGTGTTTTTAATGAAAAAAACATTCATAGTGGTTTTTTACAAAAAGGTTTGATTTTGTTTGTTGAAACTTATAGTGGTTAATTACTTTCTGAATTAGAAGAACCATTTTCGAAACCCGATAAAGTAAACCTAAAACCAAATTTCTCCATGTCTATGCTAGGAATGGGTACGATAAATCAGTTGATCGGTAAGTCCTTCCATCGGACCTCGAGGACTTTAAAAGCAAAGTACTTGGCATTCAAAATCAACAGTCATTAACATTATATTATGATAATTATATTTACTAAAACTTCTTGTTAAACTTACTTTAAAAAGAATTTTCATCGATACACAATACATAATTTAGCCATAGTTTTTTTTTATATAAAAATTTTATGATTGAATGTTTATGGAATAAATAGTCAACACTTATATCTAAAAATTATAATACAATAATAAATTTGATAAAAATAACGAATTATAATAAAGAAAACAAAATGTTAGATAATATACAAATTATTTAATTATTAAATTGATATAAAAATTATTTTATAACAAATTATTAATTTAGGATGAGCTAAATATAATAACAACAAATACTATTATATAATATAAACACTAATATAATACTAACAATTAAATACACTCATGTCCATAAATTAAGGATAATTCAGAATCACACAGAAATTGAACTCTAAAATAAAAATTTCACCTGTAGAATAATCACACACATCTTGAAGAAGAATATGCAAATTATAGAAAACCACCAGATGGCGCGGATAGTACGTCACAATGACGAGGTGTAAGAGAGGGGTATATAAGGAATGGTGACAAAGAAGTAAAATTATTCAGAAGCGCTTTAAAAGCCTTTCAGTGCAATAACCGCATAGTTATGGCACAAAGGGAAGCATTCGGACGATTTTTACGTGGTAGAATTATCGGACGACTGGAATGTAAACGTACCAAGCTGGAAGTATCCGAGGAACTTGGAATCGCCCAGAGTGTCATCTCAGGCTTTGGCAACGATTCAAGATGATGGTAATGTGTGTAGATGTTACAACAAGGTCTCCCGAGTTTCAACGCCGAATGAGGACCAGTATTTAGCAGTTACTGCCAAAAGAAACAGACGGACACAGCATCAGACCTGTCTCGTCAGCTCTCTTCAGCTACCGGTACGACAGTTTCAAGGCAGACCGTGTATAGACGCTTAGGGCACATTGGTCTATATGCTCGTAGGCCTGTCAGATGTGTTCCACTTACCGCAACTCACTGTCGCCTGCGATTAACCTGGAGTAGAGAGCATGCATTGTGGACATTGCAACAGGGGTCTTGTGTGATGTTTTCCGACGAGTCAGGTTTAGTTTGCAGTCTGATTCTCACCAGACTTTAATATGGAGCGCCAGGTATCCGTTACCACCAAGAGAACACTATTGAACGACACCGTTACGGTGGTGCAGGAGGCTCGTTTGGGGAGGAATTATTCTTGGTTCCAGAACTGACCTACATGTTCAGAGTGTAACGATGACATTCCACATCTATCGGGATGTCATTCTGGAACAACATGTACGTTTGTTTCGGGCGCCATGGGTGCTGAATTTCTGTTTATGGATGACAACGCCCGTCCTCACCGTGCAAACATTGTAGACGAATGCCTTCGATTGGAGGATATCACCCATATCGATTGGCCAGCATACTCACCGGACTTGAATCCAATAGAGGATGTGTGGGATATGCTTGGCCGACGAATTGTATCCCGTCAACCTGCTCCCACCTGTCAACCGGAACTTCGGAGGGCATTGCTTGATGAGTGGTATAATATTCCACAAGATCAGATTGATAATTTGATACTCAGCATGCCTAGGCGTTGTAAATGTATTGCATCGTTCGGGGGACATACTCATATTAACCATCATACTAACCATGTTATACTTTTTTGTAAATAGTTTTTTTTTAAATTTGCTCAGGGAGTAAAAATCGCAAAATTATGTCAAACATATAGCATCCTTTTTGCTCTTTACCTTTTTGTTTAATAAATAGACTTTACAAATAAGTCAAATTTGTTTTGCTTCTGTCTCTTTCTTTGCCTGAACTTCATTATCCTTAATTTATGGACATGAGTGTATTATACTAATATAACACTAATATAATACTAACAAATTAATAACTCGAATAAGAAATTCCTTATTCGAATAATTTATACCTTTTATATTAAAGGGTTTAATAGATTTATGGGGACAATTAAATCTTTCATTTAAATTATTATTGAAATAAATTATGTTTATAAATTAAACAAGTTTAGCATGAATGTATGGAAATCTATTGATAAGCAAGCATGGGGATGTATAAATGAATACAATATGTTATTTTCTTCAATTTTATTATGGTCCCTTTATTTAACAATGACACTAATAACTTGATTGTTTGCCATAGAATCATAGACACCCCTGTAAATGAGTATTTAATGCTATTGAAGTGGTCTCTTAATTTAGATACTTGTTCAGGGAAAGTATTATAATTTTTTTCCATTTTGTTTTACTTGATTTTAATTGACATGGAATTTATGTTCAGCCAAATTTCACATTGGAATTCTTATCGGTAACTTCATATTGATACTTAAATATAACACTGTTGTTAGAAAAATCAAAGGAAAAATTTGTGTAAGAAAATTCTCGTATTTGGCAAAATAATATTCGCAGAGTTAAAAGCGAAATATGATAAAAACTTAAGCCACCATAAATAAAATGACAATTTAATATCGGAAGTTTGTTAATATAAAAAAAATGGATGCATGAAGAAAAAATTAATATATAGATCAAATTTCATATTTTGAATAATTTTGAGATTTTAAAAAATAGACGTTTTTTTTAATCTTTTGAGTATGTTTTATCTTTTAATTTGTTTAGGGTATATTCCATTTTATTCTGATTTTTTTTTTTTGTTCGGCTTTATAAGGAACGAGATTTACACATAAAAAAATCAAACAAATTAAAAGATGAAGTGAATTGCTCCTGAAATAAAAAGCGCTTACATGCATTAGTGAATTTATGTACTTTAATTAAGTACCATTGAATAGTTATATTTAAATTTGTTTAGGTATATTCCATTTTTATTCTGATTTTTTGTTTTTTTAGCATTATAAGCAACGAGATATAAAAATCAAAATAATATAAAAAAAAATTAAAATATAAAAGGATTGCTTCTGAAAAAAAATTTCTTAAATGTATTGATGGATTTACATACTTTGCTTAATTGTGATTGAACAGGAAAAAATATATATAAAATTATAACTAAATAGGTCATATTTTTTGAAAATCTACGTCAACTGAAATATAACTAATATATTAAACTAATATGCCTAAAATTTAGTAGTTTTGAGATAAAATAAATTATACCAATAGGCTAGTGAAAAAGCAAAATGAGCAAGCCAAATATAAATTTTCTGCCTCACAAGTAAGACATTACTTCCATTTCTCATTATTTCATTGGACTGTTATTTACATTTATATCTAGCTCACAATATTTTTTTAAATTAATGTCTTCTTATAAATTCTAATAGAAGACAGTGCATATATCTTGAAAGAAACTAGAAAACATTTAATATCGCTATTAAAGCAATAGTAATAATAATAATAATAATAATTGGAGGCAATGTCTTTTTGTAAGAATGGAGTACTATGAACAGTATATGGATATTTAAAAAATTTATATTAATTTTTAAAAGTGCTCAAAAATTTTGAAAACTTTTAGAAACTCATTACAAACTGGAAAATTTAATACTTTCACTAACTTTCAAAAAGCTAATTTTCTTCTTCTATTAATGTACTAGCAAACAATCAACTTCACTGTTAAGTACAATGTTGCTTTTCTGTAAAAGTTGCTTTTCTGCTTTTAGCTGCACTGGGTAAATAAGCGCGCTAATAGGGTAAAGAACGTTGCTTCATTTAATTTGTGGATTCTGAACCACTAACAAACATCGATAGCACCGCCGGGACTCGAACTCGAAGCATGTGGCACCGAGCACCAGAGCGCTAGTCACTCGGCCATCAGGCCCCACAATTAAACCAATATTAATAATTAGTATTATTGGAGAAAAGGTTTTTGTGAAAATAAAGAATTACGAGCCGCGTATGGATAATTAAAAACTTCATATGAATTTTAAAGTGCTCAGAAATTCTAAAATTATGCAAACTTTTAAAAACTCATTACAAATTGGGAAAATTTAATACTTTAACCAACTTTCAAAAAAGCTAATTTTTCCCCCTCCTATTAATGTACTAGTAAAAAAAATCAACTTCACTGTTGAGTACAATGCTCCTTTTCTGTAAAAGTTGCTTTTCTGCTTTTAGCTGCACTGTGTAAATAAGCGCGCTAATAGGGTAAAGAACGTTGCTTCATTTAATTCGTTGCTTTTTTGTTTGATATTCACAAATAGTTTGCGGGCAATTTAACGCTTTGCGCTTTATTTACAAATTTCGTTTTTTTTTTATCTTAATTAATTGCTTTTGAGTTTTCTCCCTGAAAGATTAAGTTTGACGTGTCTTTGTTAACTCATTTTATTTAAAATTCATTCTTTTTTTTTTTTCTTCTTAGTTCTTTCAGATGCAGAGAATAACTTTTTCGTTTTATTAAAAGCAATATTTATTGAACATTTGCATTAATGTAATTTATAAAGTTTATTCAAAAAACGATATTTAAAAAATCTTTTATTTAAAAATTAATTTGATGGAATTAAAGAAGTTGGAATTTGCTTAAAATGGTTAAGCTCTCAATGTTAATTAAGTTTAAAGTGTCTGTGATGTCTCTCGATTAAGTTTGATGTGTCTTGGTTAACTCATTTTATTTAAAATTCATTCTTTTTTTTTTTTTTCTGCCTAGTTCTTTCAGATGCATAAAATAGCTTTTCGTTTTATTAAAAGCAATATTTATTGAACATTTGCATTTATGTATTTTATAAAATCTATTAAAAACATATTTAGAACAATCTTTTTTTTTATTCAAAAATTCCTTTGATAGAATTAAAGAAATTTGAATTAGTTTAAAATGTTAAATTAATGTTAATTTTATATTAATTTCAATGCTATATTAAATGTTAATGTTATATTAAAAGTTAATGTTATATTATAATGCAAAATGTTATGTATATTTTAATGCAAAATATAATAACATATACAGTTGTTTATTTGTGAATTTACAAAAAAAAAAAAATATTTGTAATGCGGTACGTTTGCTGAAAATTCTGCATACGTTTGTAAGTTATGCTTGGAAAGAAGTTCTTCATACTTTTTTACTTTATATTTGAACACCATATTAAGTACATAGTAATTTTTAATACTCTTTTATATATATATATATCTTTCTCTCAAACACAAATACTAACACTCATATACAATTTTAAAATAATTAAAGAAATCAAGGACATAATTTTTATTTAAAATATCTGTAAACTAAAATTGTTAATTTTTATAAATAAAGAAATTAATTTTTATCTTTTAATATTATTTATCGCATAAATCAAGCACTAAAAAGTGAAAATATTTATACTAATATTTAGAATTACAAACAGAATTGTTCATATTTTTTGTTTAAATTAAATATATATATATATTTATTTCTATAATATTTGTAATATATTATAACAGATTTAAAAAGTACAATGTAATTTTACGCTAATAAAAATTTTTAAATAATAATACAAACTAAAAAAAGCTTAAAAATTTAAAAATTATGTTATGTTTATTGAGGTGCTCCTAATAATTTGGGTCTTGTAACTGAATAAATTGCAATGTTTATTTTCATCAATGCATTACAATACATTAGTATCAAAATAATTAATACGAAACAAAAATATTGTACAATAATATTTAGTTATTTGTTTCAAATATTCCTGGAAATCAACAATAATTAGAAAAGTAAAACTTTAAATTAAAATCATTAAAATTTTTTTAATTTAAGATTAATATTAAATAAGAGAAATATTTTTCATATATTAAATTCTTTGTATTAAATAAACTCTATTTACAAATACTAAATTCTCGTAGTTTGTTATTTTATTTTAATGATTTAAAGAACTAATGATATAAAATTCGAGTTGTAAACTATAAACTGTATGAAAAAAAAACATTTTTGTTATTGCCTGATATTTGTTTTAGTCTATATACATTTAGTCAACTAATTCAAGTTGTACTTTTTAAAGCTTAACTCTATATTTAAATTGGATTATCAATTGCAAGTATATATATACTGCTCAAAACAATTAGGGGATATTGTGAGTTCGGTATTAAATAATCATATAATCGACAACATTTTTAATAAAAAGGAAATAAAAAAAGGTAAAACATCAAAATTATAAAGTTCACAAAGTTGGGAATATGCAAATTTTGTCTTTGACATCTAAGTAAGGAAGTGAAATTATAAGGAGTAAGGAACATAAAATAATAAGGAGTAAAACAATATAAAATACTATGGAGTAAAAAAGCATAAAATAATATGGGGAAAATTGACATGCCTCCTTTACAAATGAATTAAAAACTATTGACGCTTGTTAAATGTTTTGTAACAGTGACTACGATGTTTCAGAAGATGATTTACTGAATCGGTAGCTTGGAAGGCCATTGTCGTTTAGAGACGTGTCGAACGTATTCCGTTGCAGCAAAAGCATTAGGAGTTCCTTAAAGTGTCATTTCCAGACTATGGAATCGTTTTTTTGGAAACTAGAAATGTTGGATTGGAAAAAAGGGAAAACGAAGATTGGAACAAGGTCATACTCTTACAAAAACTCAAAATGAGGATCGGTATTTAACATTAATGATCAGAAGAACCCGTACTAGGAACTCTATTTTCTAGTAACTGAACCTTAACAGGACTACTGTACCAGACTCATACTATTCAAAAACTGAGTCCAATATGTGGGTTAGTATCTTCACTGACCTATGGTTTATGTTTAGTTGGCACAGGACCATCATGCTGCACTCAGAAGGCGGATACAGGACGTTTCCTGCAAGTTATCATCTCACGCAGTGAGCGTAAGTTCTTCACGGATGAGTCCCTTTTAGTGTGAAAAATGATAATAGGCGGATTCTTGTATGAAGAGAATCTGGTAGACGGAATACTTCTGAATTTGTGCACAAAGTTCTCTTCTAAGTGTCCACTTTGGCGGAGGTGGAGTGATGGTCTGGGCTGGTATTTCTATCAATGGCCTCACTGACCTAAACATAGGAGAGAGGAACAGAGCACTAACGGCTCAAGGGTATAGGGATGAGTTTTCTTCAGACCCATTGTCTTTTTATGCTGCAGCAATCGAGGATTAATTCATTCTCATGGATGATAACGCCCGGCCACATCGTGCTCGCAAATGAAGAATTTCCTTTTCGACGAAGGAATCCTTCGAATGGATTGGTCAGCATATTCCCCGGATATGAATCCAATAAAACATGTCTGTGTCATTCTAGGGAGAACGGCTGCTAGTAGTTTATCGTCCCCAGAAACAATTCCACAATTGGAAAGTTCTCTTCTACAGGAGGGGCAGATAATATACTAGTTCCACATTGTTTCCATGCCTCGTAAGTGTGCGACATTGTTTAAGTCAGGGGAAACCTTACTCCTTATTGAAACTCATTTATATCCGAAAAAATTAATTTTTTGTTTGTTCATATAATATTCACGAATTGCGTGTTTTTCGACAAATATCATCAATAAAATTCAATTATTCATTGTTCGTTGCTTCTTCTTCTTTTGTCATATCTTACAACCCTTATAGTTCATATATCAGTCGTCAAAACATTTCCTCATCCGCAGTTTAAACCCAAAATTACAATATACCCTAATTGGAGTGGTATATCTATCTATCTATATATATAAATACACTCAAGAGCCAAAACATTATGACCACCCCCTACATTTTTGCAATGAACTCGCCTGGATGACGTGGAAGGAACGTGATCAGGTGGAAGTGGTATTTAACTGCTGCTGGAGAGTCTGAAGAATCCTTCTTTCACTTACTTCTGTGTGTGATGGGAAAGGCTGCGGATCTAAGAGACTTTGATAGAGGGCAGATTGTAATGGCTCGAAGGCTCGGAACAAGTATTTCCGAAAACTGCACGACTCGTGGGTTGTTTGTGATCTACAGTTGTTATTACTTATGCAAAGTGGATGAATGACGGTGAAATCAGCAGTAGACGACATGGTGTTGGACGTCCACACGCTATCAAAGGATAAGGTCGTCGGAGACTGTCTCGCATGGTGACGCAAAACCGGAGCCAGACAGTGGCTCAGCTAACAGCCCCCAATACAATGCAGGGCCAAGTAGAATAGTATCGGAGCACACTGTTCAGCGGACACTGTTGGATATGGGGCTACGCAGCAAACGTCCCACTCGTGCCTTTGCTGACCAAACGTCATCGCCAACTGCGCCTGCGCTGGGCCCGGGAACATCGTGACTGGTCCATGGATCAGTGGGAGAGAGTTGCCTGGTCAGATGAATCACGGTTTGTCATTCATCACGCCGATGGCCGTGTCAAGATACGCCGTCTTCCAGGCGAACAGTTGCTCCCTCAATGTACAGTAGGTCCTACACAGGCCGGTGGTGGCGGTATTATGCTTTGGGGGACGTTTCTCTTGGGCGTCTCTCTGGGACCCGTGGTCGTGGCAGAGCAGACCATGAATGCTACAGGGCATCTGAACATTTGCGGACTAGTTGCACCCTTACATCGCTTCTGTTTTCCCAGCTGGAAATGGAATGTTCTAACAGGACAACGCCCCTTGTCACAAGGCTAAAATTGTGTTGGAGTGCTTCAAGGAACATGATGCTGAATTCCAGTTAATGTCCTGTCCGCTAACTCACCGGATCACAATCCGATAGAACACATTTGGAATGCCCTGGGACGGCAGCTCAGAGTTCAAAGACCACCAATTCGCAATATCTCAGATTTGCGTGACCGTTGCTTAAACATCTGGTACAATCTGTCTCCGGCCATCTACCAAGGACTTGTGGCATCCATGCCAAGGCGGGGTTGAAACTGTGTTGCACGCCAAAAGTTGGGCCAACTCATTATTGACAGGTGGTCATAATGTTTTGGCTCTTGAATATATATATATATATACTATATATATATAAACCTTCAAATAATTATCTTTAGTTAATATTACTTCAAATCATTAATATATAACATCGAAATTTTGAAGTTCACCAAACTTATGACGTTGTCGTGTAAACGATCAATATAAAAGTCAAAAATAATTTGATCCAACTTTAAAAAAAATGCTTAAAATTTCGTTTCTTCAGAAGAATTTTAAGTCTGAATTTGTTTAAAAGTGATATATTAATGTATACTGAACAATATTGAGCATTAAAATTATTATTATTATTTACTGTCTTTAAAAAATTGCAACTACAATAATCAGTATTTCAGGGCAGTATATCAGTGTTTCAGTCATCAGCAAAAAATCAGTTAATAATCAGTATTCGAATAAATAAACTACTGCTCCGATTAAATTGACTCGATATTATTAAGTAATGCTTCTTTATATTTGAAATAATTATTTCTTCTTAGTAAATGACAAAGCATACTGGAAAATTTATTTACTAACATCAAATATTTGGCAAGCACATACAAAATATATCATTAAATTTATTGTTTAGACTGTTAATATTTTCCAAACTGCCAAAAATTAGCATATAAGAATATAGTAGTCTGATTAAAGATGATTTAATTAGCTAATGTATCAAACCCAACACAAAATTAGCTAGTAATAATAACATGTACTAGTTAATTAAAATAATTCAACTACACACACATATTTATAAAGTTTATTTACAGAAAGTAAATTAAGTTTTATCAAAAGTATGAGTTATTTATACATTTAAGCCTTAATAAATTTTTTTAAGCAGGAGGTTATTACTCAAAAATAAAGAAATTAAAAAAGCCATTGTAATTATTCTGAAAGTTTACTACCTCCTTGTTATGCCAAGATTAAACCAAGGTGTCTAGAAGGATGAAAATAATTGCTTCTTTTCATAAAGGTCTGTTACGTGCATCGGAAATTCTCTGGTGGTAATGAGGCTCTTAATTCTTAAGAGATTGCGTGATGCCTTTGGGTCTTTATGGAAGACGTTTAATCCGCTCTGAAAAATGGGGCTACTTCCTTAAATGACAGAAATAAAAAAACAAGAGATTTTAACTGAAAATCACATTCAATGTGTGATAACTCATGTCATAAATCGTAATGTAAAAAAGAGTATATAGGTTTTTAACGACATAATTTTCGAAAACTGTTTGGGAAAAAATGGCATTAAATTAAGTTAGCTCTCTTTACACGAAAATAGTTATGCAAATCTATTAAATATCAAATATATGATTCTTAAAAATGTGAAATATATTTATAGGTAAAAGCAATTGCTTATTTATGAGAAAACTATCCAGTTTTAACGATGTTAAACTTATGAATTTTTAAAATTTTGGTTAAAATTGAGGAGTTTTTTCCTCGTAGATTTAAATTATATGTTAAATTATTGAAATTAAATACGAAATATTTATATAATTGAAATTTTTGATTGAGATTTGATTACTTTTATAATTATAAAGGTGTTCAACCTTACTTGATTACAAAAATTTTCTGATTTCGACCTTACTTGATTACAAAAGTTTTTCTTAGCATTTGCATTTGTTTTTGTAGATCCATAAATAAAAAATTATTGATTTAATTCTTTCAATGATTTATTTCTAATTACCAATTTAGGTAAAGACATTTTTATAAATATCAGTTATTAAACAGAAGAATATAATTTATATGCATTGCAAAAGCAAATGTTTGATCGGCAAAAAATGTTTTTTTCAATATATCAGAATAAAAACAATATTCTACATTAAAATTTTGTGCATCTTATTTAAAATCAAACTTGTAACATCTTTATTCAACGTAAAAAAATCTTTTAAATTTCTTTATTATTATTAGTTAAAATTAGCGATGTTAAATCAGTTTCATTTATTACACCATTTTGATATAATTCTTAAAAATGTGGGATCATATTTAAAGATAAAAGCAATGGATCATTTATTAGAAAAAGGTCTAATTTTAACGATGTTAAATGTACTAATATTTAAAATTTTGATTAAAATTCAGAAGCTTTTATTGTAGATTTAAGTTACATGTTAAATTGATAAAATCGTTTACTAAATGTTTACATAGTTAAATGAATTGTTGATGAAATTGTTGATTGAAGTTTATTATAAGAAATTTCCATAGATCCATATATCCATGAATAAAAAGTCTTGATTTAATTTTTTCAATGATTTAGTTTTAATTAACAATTTAGGTAAGGACGTTTTTATAAACATGAGATTACGCAGAAGTATATAATTTACTGCATGCATGGTAAAAACAAGTACTAGATCGGCAAAAAAATTGTTTCTTCCAATAAATTATAATAAAAACAATATAATACATTAAAATTTTGATCATTTTATTTAAAATCAAACATACAACGTTTTTGTTCAGAAATAACAAATAAAAAAAAATCCCTTAAATTTCTTTATTATTATTAGCTAAAATTAGCGTTGTTGAATCAGTTCCATTTATTACACCATTTTGCTTCACAGCCAGTGGCAAGCCGCCGTCCTGTGTCTGCCAGATATGTTGATTGTTTGAATGCAAATAGCGTCAGTGCGCACAACAAGCCTCGTGCATTAATATGCATTATGGTGGAAGCCCAAATGCAACGGAAATCGTGACTTTCACACCTTTTCTGACACTCAATTTGGGGCCACACAGGAAAATTAGTTTCCCACATAATTTTTAAGTACCCCGCTAATGGCACTAACAGCTAATGGAACCGTATTATGGGCCTTCTGAAATTTTTCCAAAAGATTTAGAAATTCAGATGGAAAGTATTACATCTTAATTGAGTTAGTTCTTTTACGTGCACGATTCACAAAATTTAAATTGCCCATAAAAAATTAAACTGTTTGTGAAAGTACTTTCGAGGTTTGGATTGGGAATTGCTGAGGTTTCGGACTTTGTATAAAAACACAAAATGGGTAGCATGGCATTTGCATAAAAAGCTAAAATTCCTGTTTATGTTAGCTCTGGCTGAGTGTTAAATGTTCTACATTTGGCAAATCTTTATTAATAAGTGCACTCATAAATAGAATATTAAAATTTTGTGGAATAATTTACAAATGTTCAATTAAATCCAAACTTCCTTATTAGTCCAAAATGAAAATGTTCATAACTTTTGATAAGTTATGGACATTCGCAGTATAATCATGTCTACTAAAATCTTCATTTAATTCATTCATTGAAATATTTATGAATGAATCAGAAATATTTGAGAATGAATCAGGCATTAGTTTTTTAATCAATAAACAATGTAATTCTTTGCAGACAGTAATTCACAGGATAAAAATAATAAGATCAACAATTCATTCTTTTAAAAAATAATGATGAATTGTAATTAAAGAATTTTAAAGATAAACATAATAAATAAGACTAATCTCTAAATTTAACAAAATATTCTCTATCTTTAAATCTTTTTCATAATCAATTTCCTTAAATTAATATCTGTCTATTAAAATACAGAAATCAATTTTAGCCTAAATAGCACAGAATTTCTAGAAATATCTTTGGATTGATAAATTTAAAATTGTAGTTTAAAGCAGAAAATTTTATTGTATTTAAATAATAAAATTGTTTCAAATAATATATTTTATATAAATTAAATTACACTGAAGTGACAAAAGTCATGGGATACCTCTTAATATCGTGTCGGCCCTCCTTTCGCCCGGCGAAGTACAGCAACTCGACGTGGCATGGACTCAACAAGTCGTTGGAAGTTTTCTGCAGGAATAAGCCATGCTGTCTCGATAGACGTCCATAATTGTGAAGGCTTTGATGGTGCAGGATTTTGGGCACGAACAGACCTCTCGATGATGTCCCATAAATGCTCGATGGGATTCATGTCGGGCGATCTAGGTGGCCAGATCATTCGTTGGAATTGTCCAGAATGTTCTTCAAACCAATCGCGAACAGTTGTGGCACGGAGACATGGCGCATTGTCATCCATAAATATCCCATCGTTGCTTGGGTACATGAAGTCCATGAATGGCTGCAAGTGATCTCCAAGTAGCTGAACATAAGCATTTCCAGTCAATGTTCGGTCCAGTCGCACCAGAGGACCAAGTCCATGCCATGAAAAAACAGCCCACATCTTTACGGAGCCACCACCAGCTTGAACAGTGCCTTGCTGACAGTTTGGGTCCATGGCTTCGTGGGGTCTGCGCCACACTCGAACCCTACCATCAGCTCTTACCAACTAAAATCGTGACTCATCGGACCAGGCCACGGTTTTCCATTCATCTAGGGACCAACTGATATGCTCACGTGCCCACGAGAGTCGCTGCAAGCGATGTCGTTCTGTCAGTAAAGGC
The DNA here is from genome assembly GCA_021605095.1 of Caerostris extrusa. Lineage (NCBI taxonomy): Eukaryota > Metazoa > Arthropoda > Arachnida > Araneae > Araneidae > Caerostris > Caerostris extrusa. The sequence goes on along the minus strand of BPLR01010669.1, from coordinate 66,131 downwards.
ACTCGAGTCGGTCTTCTGCTGGAATAGCCCAAGAAAGCCAAATTTCTCCGCACAGTTCTAACAGACAAGTCCCTTTGTCCGTCCCACATTGATTTCTGCGGTTATTTGACGCAGTGTTGCTTGTCTGTTAGAATTTACGACTCTTTGCAGACGTCGCCGGTCTCGGTCGTTAAGTGCAGGCGGTCGACCACTGCGCTGTCCATGGTGGGATGTTATGCCTGAAATTTCATACTCTCGGCACACTCTTGACACAGTGGATCTGGGAATGTTGAATTCCCTAACGATTTCCGAAATGGCATGACCCATGCGTCTAGCTCCAACTAACATTCCGCGTTCAAAGTCTGTTAATTCCCGTCGTGCGGTCATCATCACGTCAAAACCTCTTCATGAATAACTTGAACAGAAATGAAAGCTCTGCGAAAGCACTGCACATTTTATACCTGTTCTACGCGATGCTACTGCCATCTGAAAATTTGCATATTGCTATCCCATGACTTTTGTCACTTCAGTGTATTTTAATACTACTATGTAATGTTTTATGTAAAATTTTAAAAATTCTTATTTTTAGCAATTTAATAAAAAAAGGAATAAATTTTTTTAATGACGTAACATTTGTGATTTCCTTTCGAAACTTTCTCAAATTAAATAAAGATTATTCTATGTGATTCAAAAATAGTGTATTTCCTCTTGGATATTAAGAGCTTAAAATTAAAATTTATGATAATATTTAAAACTTTTCAAACATTTTTGCTTAAATACATTTTAGTTCTTATTTATTTAAAACCTCTGCATAAATTTAGCTCACCAATTTATTCTCTTTTGAATAGCTACAAATACAATTGATCAAAAAACAAAATAAATTGAAACAAATTGTTGTTGTTGACAACAACAAAACAAATGTTGAAATTAAAATTTATTAAAATTTTTATTTAAAACTTTTCTAACATTTTGCTTAAATATATTTTACTTTTTATTTACTTAAAAATCTGCATATATTTATCTCAACAATCTAATCGTTTTTGAATACTTGCAAATCCAACTGATTAAAAACAAAATAAATTGAAACAAATTCTTCTATTCATCAAATCTTATTCAACCAAAAAGAACGCTTTTCGAAACCTGCTCATCAATTACCTTCCAAACATCCATTACCATAAGCAAAAGATTTTCAACCTCAACTCATCCTCATACTGGCATGTAACAACATCATTTTCCCATTAAATTTATGTTGAAACTAAAATTGATTAAAATTTGTATGCAAAGTTTTTAAAAACATTTTTCTTAAATACATTTTAATTCGTATTTATTTAAAACCTCTGCATAAATTTAGCTCACCAATTTATTCTCTTTTTGAATAGCTACAAATGGAATTAAACAAAAACAAAATAAATTCTTCTATTCATCAAATATTATTCAACCAAAGACTCTTTTCGAAACCTGCGCATCAATTACCTTTCAAACATCCATTACCATAAACCATAAGCAAAAGATTTGCAACTTCAACTCATCCTCACGCTGGCATGTAACAACACTATTTTCACATTAAATTTCTGTTGAAATTAAAATTTATTACAATTTTCATTTAAAACCTTTCAAACATTTTGCTTAATTGCATTTTTAGTACTTATTTATTTAAAAACTCTGCAGGAATTTAGTTCACCAATTTATTCTTTTTTTTGAATAGCTGCAAATCAATTGATAAAAAACAAAATAAATTCTTCTATTCATCAAATCTTATTCAACCAAAGAACGCTTTTCGAAACCTGCACATCAATTACCTTCCAAACATCCATTACCATAAACCATACGCAAAAGATTTTCAACCTCAACTCATCCTCATATTGGAATGTAACAACATCATTTTCCTCCAAATATTCCCATCCCCGCATTCCAGAATTTCCATGCAGAAAAAAAAATAGAACTTCAATTTCCAACCATGATTTTTCTCACCCAATAGATTAGGAAAGGAACATGCAAGTAGATAAACAAAACAGAAAAAAAGAAAATCCAAATCAGCTTGTCGAATGTTCCTCCTGGCCTTTGGACAGTCTCTGATGGAATCGGTCATTTGTATTGTTGGACATTTACTTACTTATCAGAAGCCCCTATCAGGTGTTGCCATTTCCAGAATTGATTATTATGTTTGGGCATTTCGTGATAAAGGGCAGCTCTGTGCGTGGGTGGCGTGCCAAGGGGGGGGAAATAACTTGTTATTCATAGTGTCCACCCCCTCTTGTCAGTGGAACCAACAATCAACTTCAATCACTGCGTGTCACGCATTCGATTATCCGACGTCAAGCCTTCCCGCGCATGCGCACGGTCTCCAGGGACTCTGGAAAATCGCCAGTGAAGATGTGGAGAAGGTTTATCTCTTGAAAAAGATTAAATTGAGAATTCCATAAGAAATATTTTTGGATTTAACTAAAAGGAAAGCAAACTTAAACGTTTTAAAAAATGTGCGTACATATTAAAAATAAACAAAAGCAGATTATTTTAAATAAGTTGTTTAGAGATACTGTTTTATTTTTTACTTAATAATTGATCATATATGATGTTTAATAAAAGAAAAATTTAAATTAAAATTAAATATATTAATTGATTGTTTCTCAAACGGTATAATGCAAAAGTTTTTTTGAACAGTATATTGCAAAAATGTATTTACATATTAAAAATAAATAAAAGCAGAATATTTTAAATAAATTGTTTAGAGATACTGATTTATTTTTATTGTACTTAATAAGGGATCATATATAATGTTTAATACAAAAATAATTTTAATGAAATAAATTAATTAATTGTTTCTCAAACGATATAATGCAAAAGTTTTTGTACAGTATATTGCAAAAATGTATCTACATATTAAAAATAAACAAAAGCAGAATTTTTTAAATACGTTGTTTATGCATAGTGTTTAATTTTTATTATACTTAATAATGGATGTATACTTAATAATGGATGTTTAAAACGGAAATGAAAAATTTTTGAATTAAAATGAAATGAATTAACTGATTGTTTCTAAAACGGTATAATGGAAAAGTATTTTGAAAGTATATTGCAAAAAATGTTTTTAACATATTAAAAATTAACAAAAACAAAGTATTTTTAGAGATACGTTGCTTAGAGATACTGTTTTATTTTTTATTTGTTTCAAAAGGGAATAATAATTGATCTTATATTGAAAATATTTTTAATAAAAATAAACAAAAGAAAATTTTTAAATTAAAATAATTTTTATGAATTAGTTGATTGTTTCTAAAAAATTAAGATAAATAAATTAAAGCGTTTTGAATAATGCAAAGTTTTTTGAACAGTATATGGCAAAAAAGTTTTTTGATATATTGCAAAAAATTTATTTAATATTTAAAATAAACAAAGCAGAATTTTTAAATACGTTTGCTTAGGGATACTGTTTTATTTCTATTGTACTTAAAAATGGATCATATATGTTGTTTAATAAACAAGAAAAAAATTCAAAATGAAATGAATTAATTGATTGTTTCTAAAACGGTATATGGCAAAAAGGTTTTTTTTGAACAGTATATTGCAAAATATGTGTTTACGTATTAAAAATAAACAAAAAAAAGAAGAATATTTTAAATACATAATTTAGAGATACTGCTTTATTTTTATTGTACTTAATAATTGATAGTATATGATGTTTAATACAAGAAAAATTAAGATGAAATAAATTAATTTATTGTTTCTAAAAGGGAATAATGCAAAAGTTTTTGAACAGTATATTGCAAAAATTTTTATTTAAATATTAAAAATATACAAAAGCAGTATTTTTAAATACGATGTTTTAGAAATACTGCTTTATTTTTATTGTACTTAATAACTGATTTATGGTGTTTATTAAAAAATTTGTTTAATTAAAATGAAATGTATATGGTGTTTAATAAAAAATTTTTAATTAAAATGAAATGTATTAATTGTTTGTTTCTAAAACGGTATAATGCAAAAGTTTTTTGCGCAGTATATTGCAAAAAATGTATCTACATATTAAAAATAAACAAAACAGAATATTTTAAATACGTCGTTTAGAGATACTGTTTTATTTTTATTGTAATTAATAATTGATTAGATATGATGTTTAATAAAAGAAAAATTAAAATTAAAATGAAATAAATTAATTGATTGTTTCTAAACCAGTGTAATGCAACAATTTTTTTGAACAGTATATTGCAAAAATGTATTTACATATTAAAAATAAACAAAAGCAGTATTTTAAATATTTTACGTAGAGATACTGTTTTATTTTTTTTTTCGTTACTTTAATAATTGATCGGATATGATGTTTAATATAAAAATTTTAATTAAAATGAAATTAATTATTTTATTGTTTTTAAAACAGTATAATGCAAACTTTTATTTTATTTTTCTAATGAATAATATAATAAGTGAATAATATAATTTTTAGGAATTACTTTAAGTGTTATGAGAAACGATTATTAATTTTACATTTTTTATAAGCCTGATCTTAATCCAAATTGGTGTATTTTTGTGTAGCAATACAATTCCCTGATGCACATATTTTCATTCTGAAATTATTTACTGCATTTGAATAAGGGTATACATTGAATTCGTATTATTAGAAATGAAATATAATAATTTAAATCAACTATGACGTCTTGTTATTCAAATGAAATAAGAATTTATCTATTATATTAAAGAACAATTTAAATTAAAAGGAAATGAATTAATTGATTGTTTCTAAAACAGTATAACGCAAAGTTTTTATTTAGGTAAATAGTATAATTTTTAGGAATTACTTGAAATGTTTTGAGAAACGACTATTAATTTTACATTCTTCATAGAGAATTAATTAATCTCTTCAAATTAGAGATATTTTTTATACTAATAGAAATATAATATTAGTTTTAACGAAATTAGGGAAACAAGAAATCTAAATAATCTGAAATATTAAAAAGAATCTGAAAATAAATTTCACACAATTTTTCATTTCGATATAGCATTTTAACTTTTTCCCGTTCTCACATTTTCGAAATGCTTATGTAAAAACGAAGAAAAATACCGTAATATTTAAAACTCATTTCTGGACTTGGATGAATACAAATAATACATATTAAGACGTATTCCAACTTTTAAATTTGAAGGTATTATTATTTAAATTGAAGTGAAGTGATTATTTGAAGTGATGATTCATATTTTACTCTACTTAAATGATGTATTTAGGAAGATTCCTCTCAATCTTTGTATAATATTATTCATCTCTACAGTTTGGTTTGTCGCTCTACGGTCATCTTGTGCACACCTCAGGTTAAACAGACCGGGACCTACAGTTTAAAACGGATTCCGAACCATTAACAAACATCCATGCCTCGGCCAGGATTCGAACCTGAAGCCTGGGATACCAAAGGCCGGAGTGCTAGCCACTTGGCCACCAGTTCGTCCACCATCCACTACTTGTTCGTCTCTGTAAGATAGTCTGTTTAATTCGCGGAATCCACGTTAAACTATAGGTTCCGGTCTAATTAGCCTAAAGTGTGCACAAAATGGCCGTAAAGAGAGACAAACCAAACTAATCTTTATTTTCATAGCACCTCTGTAAAATTACTAAAATACATAATTAGATTATTTTTAAAATTCCAAATAACTAAATTTTAATATTTACTTTAATTTGAAAGGCATGTAAATAAATTAATTTGGAAATTTAATTTTTAAATGGAACCCTGTTGAATTTAACTTTTTGATGCATCGATTCAAATTCGTTTGAGAAATATAATAATTTAATGACAAATTTATAAAAAAAAAAGAGTAAAATAAAAAATTGATTTCTTTCTTTATTTTTATGACATCTCTGTAAAATTACTAAAATGTATTATTGGATTATTTTCGAAATGCTAAAAAAAATAAAATTTTTTGTTATGTACTTTACAATTTTTCGAAAAAAAAATTTTAAATCCCATTTAATGCAATAAAATTAATATTTTTAAAATTTTTGAGAAAAAATTAAGTAAACCCTAAATGAAAATTGATATTTTGAAAAATTATTTTAGACTTAGATAAATAAATAATATTTTTTAATAGGTTTCATAAACAAATATGCTTTAAATAAAAATTCTGCATCGTAAATAAACTATGCTTTAACTAAAAATTCTGCATCGTAAATAAAATTGCTTTAAAAAAAAATTCTGTATCGTGAATAAAATATGCTAATTTATTATTATCTCAATAATGTATTAAAATACCTCGCAGTCAGGAAGATAATGATGTTCTCGAGTAGGATTGAACAAAATTGGTTTATTTTTAAGGCCTAATTAAAAAACAAAAAGCACCTAGCATTTCAATCCTTTGTCCTCAGACCATGTTTAGAATTCTATTTCATTTGCCTAAAGCAGTTCTCCGTAATTACGCGAACAGATTTTGCAAACTTCTAAAACCGAAACGTGTCTTATGAACTGCAGAAGCAGCGGGGAAACCCCTTTTATGACAGAATCCAGTGGCATAATCTTAAAAGCGGAAACTGTTAAAGGAACAAACTGGAACATAAACGAATGAAATGGGTGCTCGTACAACAGCAGATACTTATTCTTTATTTCGAAGAATCCCCCTTGTCCTTTGGAGGCAGAACCATTTGGAATAATTTTTCCGCAACCCTTTTCAGAATAAACGGCAGATTGTTCTTGATGCTAATGGTAATGGCTGCTGTGCTAGCTGCATAGCCGCACCTGCTGCCCCCTTACGGTCGATATCGGAACGATCGAAAGAAAGTTCGAATCCATTGTATTGCACTGCAGAAGTTTCGCCTGTCAGGCAGGGCTGGGGAATATTTTTTTCTTTCTTTCTTCTTTATCGAAAAGACGCCTTTCTTTTTCTTTTTTCTTTATTTCTTTTCCTCAATCCCATGCACTATTTTTTTTTTTCATTGTTGGCGGAGGAATACATTTAGAAAACGGCGGGAGATTTTTTATTCCATTTCTTTGTTCTTTTATTATTATTATTTTTTTTCCAACCTCATATCTGACTTACCTTTTCATTCGTTATTTTTTTTTTCGATTAAGTAATAGAACTTGCAATGAATTAATGAAATTAGTAGAAAAAGAATAAAAATAAAACAAAGAAGAATTCTGAACCCTTGCGTGGGCAATAACTGCTTCTTCTTTTGACATGAAACTCTTTCCCCTTCTTTTTGTGGGAAGATAAAATATAAAAAAAAAAATTAAATAAATTAAATATTGGAAAAATAAAAAAATAAAAATTTTAAAAGTCAATTGTTTTTCTTTTTCCCCGTCGAATTAAAATTCAGGGCGAATATTTAGACAGATGAGATTCAATATCGGAATTCTTATTTGATGTTTTTTTAGAAATGGCGTTTCTTTAAGTCAATAAAAAACCTAAGAATATAAAATGTAAGATCAGTTTAATTTGCATTATCTTTCCAATTCATCTCATTTGCCTGGAATATTAAATTATTGTACTTAAAATATTGAATAAATGATATTTTATTTTCAGCGTCCAAATTTATTTTATTTAATTAAGAATAATATAAAAAATATAAAATAGCTTCATAAATATGTAAATATATATTGTGTAAAAATTTAAGCTGCTCGGTTTTTTTTTGTTTTGTTTTGTTAAAAGTAATAAATCTTACATGTTTATTTAAATAAAAACTAATTGGATTTAGACTTTTAATTTTAATCTTTTATCTTAAATCTAACTATAAAAAATTTTAAAAGCTAAAAAGTTTTTATGGAAATAAAAATATAAAAAAAAAAGTAAATAAATATAGATTATGTTAGACTTATATTAATAAGATTTTTTTTTTTTTTTTTTTTTTTTTTTTTTTGAATTCTTATGTTTCTTTAAATTAAGTAGTATAAAAATTAAGTATTCAATTTTTCCATGAAAGTGTAAAAAATGTAGTGAACAAAGATTAGTAATTTACTAATGAAAATAAAAAAAAAATTGAAAAATTGAATTGATAATTAAAACTTTAATTATTTCAAATAGTTTCAAAGACTTTTCAATAGAAAATTTTATACAATCTTAAATAAAAAAAATTTAATTTTATGATTTATTGTTAATGTAATTATTGTAGTAATAATTAAATAGATTTATTTATTCATTTTATTCGATGTTAGGAATTTATTTTATTCAATGTAAAATTAACGATTTTTCAATTCATTATTCTTTAACAATATGTAATTTACCATTTGACCAATTTGATTTCTTACTTAGAAAACATAATGTAAGAACTTCATAAATATACTTATAATGGCTTTAAAATAGCAAATGTAGTAATTCAAATCTAAATTTCAATTAATTGTTAATATTATTAATTCTAGTAGAAAGAATTTATTTAAATGAAGGAATTAATTCATAGATATCACTATATGTAATTTAATATTTCTTTGCCTTCGACAAGTTTTACGCTCCTAAGATGTTGATTTTCTTATTGATTTCTTTATTGATTAATAGACAGATTTCTTTATTGATGTTTAATCATAATTTACGATTAATTTATTTTTAAGATTTACTTCTGTGAATTTAAAATTATTATTTTTCTATTTTTGCTGCTATATTATCTTAAAATCGTATTGCAAAATTGTGTAAACTAGAAATTGAATGAATTTGTTTAAATATAATTATTTTCATGAGTAATAAATTGTTAATTCAATTAAAAACCAATAATATTTTATTTAACTACAATGTTTTAGTATGATTAGAACTAATGCAGGATGATTTTTATTGCATTCGAATTTATTTCCGAAAATTGAATTAATAAAATTATTAATATTTCCTAATTTTTCTAAGCAATGTCATGAAAAACAAGTAATATAATTTTTTTTTTAAAGTCAATTCCTACTTTTTTTTTCACTCTATTGCAGAAAGTCCTTTATAAATAATTTTCATTCCTTTTTTTTTTTTTAAGTTTATCTGGCGCCATCTATTGCTAGATATATGCAACTTAAATCTAAAAAAACTAAAATTAATTAATTACATTTAATTACTGAATTAATATTTGAAAAAACTGTATTAACATCAAGTGTCATCCACTACAAGTTCAAAAAAATGTATTTGAACTTGAGTGGATGAATAAAAAGTATTTTATTAACGATTGAAAATTTGAACAAGATATATATATATAGGGAGAGTGTGAGCTAATAGAAGAAATTGAAAAGGAACAAAACTCGTGAAGGAACAAACTAAACAATTACAATGAATATATGATTAAACTATTGTGCACGAATGATTGTGAAAGTGAACAGTATCTTAAAAGGCCTTCGAGCATAACCGTGAAGCACCTCACTGTAAAATTATTCTGGGCGTCCCATTTCATCTGTATATTTTTATTTATTAAGCCAATTATTTTATTTTCAAATAGAATGTAATTTTTAAAAAATTTGTGCCACTACATATGAATAAGCATCTTTGAAGAGATAATTATATTTTTTGTCTAAATATTAGATTTAAAGAAAATTCAGTCAGTTTTTTTATGGATATTTATAAGACAAGACAGCCTCTGTTGGACTTATAACTATCTATATAAATCAGTGGGTCTTCTATACTAATGTTAAGAGCAAACGACACTGGCGTAGCCGGTATTCAATGCCTATTCAACAGTCCCGAAGTAGTTGGACCTAAATAGGATTCTAAGAATTTTTGCAGACGTTTAAAATAATTATGGGACAAAAATGCTCTTCATTGATAAACAGAAAAAGAAGTTATATTAAAGCATAACAATGTCAAATTCCACACTATAAGCATGTCTAGGATAAATATATCTTGGAAGCATAATGTCCAAATGAATATTTCTAGGACATTATGTTTCACCTACCTGATTCTCTCTACTTTGCTCCTGTTTGGCGCAGTATGGTCAAATCTGGCCCTTGTGCCATAAAATCCCAACCAACCTCTACTTTGCTCTAACATTTTTTTTTAGAGACTGGCATAATTATATTGAAGCATTCAACTTGACAGGACTCAAGCTGACTAAACCTCTTAAATGAAGCTAGATTGTCTCTTCAAGGCAAATCTAAATGAATTTTATAAAAAAAAACAAAAAACATCGAAAATCTTATAGGAAGTTGTCATTGGAAAGAATGGTGTTTCTGTTGATTGATTAAATAAATATATATTTGGTTAAGTTTTAGTTTTATTTCAATTAGAAAAGTGGATTGAACTTTCCTTACATCCTGATATATCACTCGAAGATCCCATCCATTCTTATCCATTCTGTGGAATCCTATTGGTAGCCCCCGTACTTCAGCCAGAATAGCTCCTCGTTCGGAATATGTAGTAAGCTGTAATGAAATGGAATGCGACACCCTCGTAATCACAATGATTGGCTGAATGGTAACGGAAGATCAAGCAGCGCGTTCTGAATTCCTAAGCAGCAACCAATAAAATCGTCCATTCTTGGATTAATGGCTTTATTATCCCGATGGGGCCGGATAAGTAATTGCACCCACTAGTGGAGTCACTAAACTGGATAACCGGACAGAGAGTGCCGGATCTGCATGGATGCCCCAGATATGACCTGTTTGAATTTAAGAAACCGATTTCAAATATTCTGGACTTGCTGAATTTGATGTAACTGAAAGTAGTAATACTAGGTACTGAAATAAATGTTAGCCATTTCTGTTATATTTACGAAGTCGATTTATTAAGTAATTGTAAAACTGGTTTTCCTTCTTAATTTATTTAATTTCATTAGAAATAAATAATTGTTAAATGGCCTCACAAATGGATATTGCCTAATCGAATTTAAGAAACTGATTAAAATAATCTGGAATTACTGGATTTAATGTAATAGAAAGAAGTAATACCAGGTACTGAAATAAATGTTAGCCATTTTTGTTACACTTATGGAGTTGATTTACTAAGTAATTGTAGTCAAAGTTGGTTTTCATTCTTTTTTTTATTTAATTTCATTATAAATAAATAATTGTTAAATGCCATTAAATGGCCCAGCAAATGGACATTGCCTGTTTGAATTTTATTCAAATAATCTGGACTTGCTGGATTTGATGTAATAGAAAGAAGTAATACTAGGTACCGAAATAATTTTTAGCCATTTATGTTACATTTACGAAGTTGATTTACCAAGTAATTGTAGTCAAAATTGTTTTTCCTTCTTTTTTTTTATTTAATTTCATTAGAAATAAGTAATTGTTAAATGCCTTTAAATGGCCTCGCAAATGGCTATTGCGATATTATTTTACAATACATTATATACAATTATAATAATTACTACAAATAAAAGTATTAAAATGAAGCTTTATACAATGAATATTGGAGAATCATTTCGACACAAAAGGAATTCTTTAAAATCATATGGACTCAACATTTTATCATGCTTGTTGAAAAGAATGAACAATAGAATGAATTTTGTGAGATCCATTCTCGTTATAGAAAGATAGAATTCTCGTTATAGAATTCTATAACGAGAACTATATCTCGTTATAGAATTAGAGTTCTCGTTATAGATTTTAAGAAACTCTTTTCTTAAAAGTTTTTATTTCATTTTTTGCTCTTGAAGACACAAAAAGAAATTTAATGATTCAGTGAGAAGTAATAATTCAAAATGTTTTTATGAAAACAATTATCATATAAAATGTACTCGTATGATTATAATTTTTATATTTCTTGAAGTTTAATAATTAATTCAACGACCAAATATATGTGTTATCAATTTTAATAAAAATATCATGACGAAATATATGTGTTATCAATTTTAATAAAAAATATCATGACGAAATATATGTGTTATCAATTTTAATAAAAATATAATGGCCAAATATAGTTAATTCTAATAAACAGTATAATGGCGAAATATATGTGTTTCAATTTTAATAAAAATATAAGGGTCAAATATATGTGTTATCAATTTTAATAAAAGATATAATGACGAAATATATGTGTTATCCATTTTAATAAAAATATCATGACGAAATGTATGTGTTATCAATTTTAATAAAAATATAATGGCCAAATATAGTTAACAATTCTAATAAAAAATATAATGGTGAAATATATGTGTTTCAATTTTAATAAAAATATAAGGGTCAAATATATGTGTTATCGATTTTAATAAAAATATAATGACGAAATATATATGTTACCAATTTTAATAAAAAATATAAGGCCAAATATATGTGTTATCAATTTTAATAAAAAATATAATGACGAAATATATGTGTTATCAATTTTAATAAAAAATATATGTGTTATCAATTTTAATAAAAAAATATAATAACGAAATATATGTTATTATCAATTTTAATAAAATATAATGCCGAAATATATGCGTTATCAATTTTAATAAAAAATATAAGGCCAAATATATGTGTTATCACTTTTAATAAAAAAATATAATAACGAAATATATGTGTTATCAATTTTAATAAAAAAATATAATAGGCGAAATATATGCGTTATCAATTTCAATAAAAAATATAAGGGCCAAATATATGTATTATATGTGTTGCTTTATTTTATGTAAATCAGTTTTATTTTATTTAAAATAATTCACAAGATCTTTATACGCCAGAGCTAGATTTTACAATCCTAATTCTTTAAAAAAATATTCTCAGATTTATAATGTTTAATATAAATTCCACTCGAAAAGAAACAAAAGTTTTTCCAATTTATTAACATCTTAAAATATTAGTTTATCTGGGCCCAAAAAAGAAATTTTCCTTCTGAGATAGGGAACTTTAATATTTCTATCTCTCCACACTTGCTTTTGCTTTTTAAGCGCAACCTTCAGGGAAAAAAACAACTTTTTATTTAGAAGAAAACAGAGTATTAGTTTGTTTTGTTATTTTCCGTAAAGAATAAGGCCGCTGCTGCTGTATTCTGAAGAGTGACCTCTATCCAATGATAGCTATATATTTTCCAAAATAAAGTGATCGGGTAGATTGAAAAATTCCCTTTGAAGTACGTGGACTGCTTGCTTAATGGTATGCTTTTCCATGGGTCTTTTTTTTTTGGATAGATTTTATTTTATAAGAGAGATATTGATGTCTATTTAAAAGAAGAAAGAAACTGCAGCTAACGAATTTGTTAGTACGATAGCTATGATTTTTTTTATGCTTTAAAAGAGCAATTGTTTAGCTAAATGAATGAAATAACCTTAAAAGATATAGTTTAGCTAAATGAATGAAATAACTCTGAAAGATATCGTTCAGCTAAATGAAAGTAATAGCTCTAAAAGATATCGTTTAGCTAAATGAGTGAACAAACTGTAAAAGATATAGTTTAGCTAAATGAATGAAATAACTCTAAAAGATATCTTTTAGGTAATAACCAGCTAACATTTCTTAATAATAATTTTATTTTTGACATTTTCCCTTATGAAATATTTGTTATCTTTTGACAAAATTTTTAAAAGCTAAATACATTTTTTTCTTCTCCACTAATAGAATTTACTATTTTTCAATAAAAATAATATTTTAATAAAATATTTTTAAATTAATGCTAGGATGTTAAACAAATAAGTCAAAATACACTATACTTAATATATATTAAACATAAGTAAATAGAAAATTCACTTAAAAATACAAGGGCATCCTCCTATGGCTGTCAGGAGAAATAGTCAGTCAGTCTACAGATTCTCACTGGGAGAGGAAGTATATTTCGCGTACCCTGCGCATATCCGAGTTTCAGGTTTTAGAGTTGAAGTTGAATCCTCCCACGAATCTATAATTGTATGTCTTTAAATGTGCTATATATTATATGTATCCGATTATATGCGGATGGTGTTTGTGAGTGTGTAAATGAAGCTATGATTTTAAAAATCTGGGTATCTCAACCGAACCCCACCCAGTTACAATCTGATTGCCTAACCTGCCCATTATAAAGTATCAATACAAAATTATCAATATTTAATAATTTTTTTTTTTGTCGTATTTATTTTAAAACGCTCTTTAAAAATAAATTCCAATCTAATTAGAGTAATATGATTGAAGTTCTAGAACAGATATACAAATTTTTATTCATTATAGCTCATCAAATTTCTTACGGAACTTACTTTACTATTATGAAATCCAACGACGATCTATCTACAAGACCACTCCGGTTCAAATAATCGGTTTTTAAAAGTTATTGTTTGTAATATTATAGAAAAGAAGGTGTTAAAGATTTAAATTCCAATAATGACCCATGTTAGAAATCTTATATACTTAAACATATATAGTACGAACAATTACTATTGTGTTGGAATAGATCGTTAGGAGTGAAACATATAATTACGAATTACAACAGATAATAACATGTTGGGTAAAATTCCTCGTTAAAACTACAAATTTTGGACACGCAAGTCTCAAACATTGGAAAGAAACAATGGTGAAAATCATCCAACAAATTAAATAAATCATTATTAAGAAAGTAGAAAAAAATCTCTACTAAAGAGTTTGTTAAAAATTCATAATTTGGAAGATCATTTTCTCTTTACTGTGTGTATTAATTTTAATTAATAATAGCCAAAATGAAAAAGTAATCATTTTAATAATGACCAAGAAAATTGATGTGCTTGTGTGTCTGAAAGAACCTTATTCTAATTTAAAGAAACATAATTTTATACATACCGTATACAAAACAGGAAATAACTAACACTTTTCAGAATTTTAACAGCTAATGGGAAAACTTCTAAGTAAGAATTTTTGTACGTTTATAATTTTTATATTTCATAAAATTTAATAATTAATTTAATTTTTATATTTCTACTTTGAAAGAAACAATTTTTTATGCCTCTAATAGGATAAATCGCAGTGGGAATAAAGAACGCGATTTAAGACTTAAATTTTGAGTGTTTTTTTTTTTTACTTTCTCATTGTTAAAATTGAGATAATTACCCAAAAGAAAATGTGCCACTTTTTTTTTTTTTCACTCACTTTTCCTTTTTTTTTTTTTACTCTCGTTTTTATTCTAAATTGCTTTCATAATAAAAACACGCCGCAAGTTAAATTGTTTAACAGAATTGATGAAAATATATTCCCAAGTTTATATTGAGTTAATTATTCAATTTCAAAAATAAAAAACCTCATAATAAAAACTAAACTAATAAATGTAAAAAATATATAATAATTCCTTTTACTTCCTGAATTTAAAGAATAATAATATATTTTTATAATATAATTTCGTTTTCATGAAAACTATTTCAATAGTTTAAAAATTTATGTACACAATTACATGCGAATTTTTCTTTGTTCGTAGTTAAGAATAAAAAAATTTTGAATATAATTTTTACATCTAGTGCTTTTTATTCCCATTATGTTTCCAATGAAATATTGTTATTATTTACCTTACAGAAACGCACAAAAACGGACAAAATACTAATTAATAATAATTTACAAGTATTAGGCTTGAAAAGTTCCAAAAGTGAATTGCTGGTTGACTTGTCGGTCTACGGTCTTTTTTTTTGCACACAATACGGGACTATTAGAACCGGGACTTACAGTTTAAAGTTGGTCTCCGAATCGTTACCAAACATCCATGCCATCACCAGGGTTCGATCCTGAAGCTTGTGGTACCAAAGGCCAGAGCATTAGTTAATTGGTCGTCAGGCCACGTGAATTGAAGACACACGTATGTTACATACGTAACACGTATGTAACACATGTATTTTTCAAAGAAACGGAATTTATGTAGGTGTTTAATAAGACTGGAGGCCCAATATCCTTTCCTTAGAATGGTTTCATTTTAATTTCTATACTGTGAACAGAATGTTCAGCTCAAAGCTGATAAATTTTTATTACAGTATAGGCTGTTTTGTTTTAAATTTATTAATATTTCCATCTTCTTATTGTAGCCGCGTTCAGTGAACTGAAGGCTCATGACTATTTTTTCATTCTTTTTTAAGTTAAAAAAAAATCCTCAGTAGTATTCCCTTTTATTTTGAGCTTCCTGAATATTTAACTGTGTAGATGTTTTCTCAGTGGATTTCACATTTTAAAATTTCTCATAGATTATTTCCATTTGTAGAACAGATTCAATTTGTAAAATATCCATTGACACGTTTGGTTTAATTTCCTTTCCTAAATCTAAATCCTTGAAGGCATATCGTTTCATAAAGCTGCACTCCGAATATTTTGGCATTTCTTCATTTTTTCCTTCTGTTGAAGAATTTTTTCCATTTTATTTTAATTATTTTTTTCTTTCTAATGCAGCCGGCAAACACAGACAGCTTGGTCTTGGATGCCTTAAGGCAAGTGCTGCACAGACGTACTCACTTTGCATTACCCAGGAGGCGCGTGTAACTTGAAGATAAGCCACGGACGCGGAGTAACAATGCCCACGCAACGCTCTACGATCCTTATTAGACCGGGACCTACTTTTTAAAGTGGATTCCGAACCACTACAAACAACCATGGCACCACCAAGACTCGAACTCGAAACCTGTGGTACCGAGCGCCAGAGCGCTAGCCACTCGGCCATTCAGGCCCTGCTTTAATTATTACATAGTTATTTTAAGATGTTCAGTCATTGAATCAGTTTTCTGATCAATATCAATATCAATACATATATAAACATATATTTGGATTAATTTATTAGTATATTAGTATATTACCAATATTTTATCATATTCTAATTTTTGTAAACATAGCTGATTTACTGATCCATACAACCTTTGTAAAATGATTGTTGCTGTTTATAATATAATTATGTAGAAGATAAATTGTACTTTCTATAATCAATCCTACTATCAATTCATCCAATCAATCCAATCCATCCTGTAATCAATCCATCAATCCTACATTTAACACGCTTTTGATTTTTATAATTGATTTCTATAATTCTACCTTCTTTCTCAAACTGGCTCTATGTATATATAATATACACTATCTGAAGAAAGTGACGGGACACCCCTCGAAAAGTAGAAAAAGTCGACAATGCAGCTGACACATGCGCAATAATAGGTATCACGTTTCAGCTATATCTATTTTGGAGTCGACTAGAGTTGTGAAGGTTGATGGTGCGATGAATGCCGATAGATACTGTGATATTCTCGACAATCATGTCCTTCCTACCTTGTGGGCAATGTACGGTATGGATGATTGCTGGTATCAAGACGACAACTCAACATGCCATGTTGCAAGGATGACTCTTGATTGGTATGTGAACAACAACGTTAAACGCATGAAGTGGCCGGCGCAGAGCCCTGATCTTAACCCAATTGAACATCTCTGGGACGAATTGGACCGTCGGTTGAGGGCCTGCACCCCACTCCCCAAAAAGCAAGCCTGAACTATGGAACTTCCTGTTAAACATTTGGAAGGAAATTCCTCTTTGCCACTATGGCTAATTTAGTGGAAAGCATGCCCAGAAGGGTTGCAGCTGTGATCAGCCTGCCAAATGAGGCCCTACCTGCTATTAATTTTAATAAATATGGGTTTATGTCGTTATAGTGTCGTGTCCCGTCACTTTCTTCCACATAGTGTATGTATATATATATATTTATATATATATATATATATAACATATATATATAATATATATATAATATATATATATATATATATATAACATATATATATAATATATATATAATATATATATATATATATATATATATATATATATATATAATATATATATAATATATATATATAGTTATATATATAGTTATATATATATATATATATATATATATATATATATATATATATATATATATATGTATATATATATATATATATATATGTGTGTGTGTGTGTGTGTGTGTGTGTGTATGTATATTAATGCAGTTTTATGTCAATTTTTTTTATTCGCTGTCTATCTGAAATATTTATATTCTAAGGATCTGAAGTGAATGGAGATAACATACGATTTCTAAAGAATCAATTTCAGTAGGCTTTGGCAAAAGCAAGACAAATATAAATATTCATTTCAGGAAATCTCTCATAGTCAGAAAATGTCCCGTCTCAAGGCCAGACGCAAGATCTCAGACAGGAGTCTTGCGGTAGGATGATATAGAAAAGAGTGTGGGTGAGAGTCAATAGAACAGAATTCCGTTATTAAACTGCCATCATGGGCAAATAGAAGAAAATGTATTTTTCTTTGACACTGCATTTAAAACGCATTTTCCCTCTATTTTTGGTGGTCTTATGCTTTTCAAAAAAAAAAAAAAAAACCATCAATATTATTTCACCGAAATAGCATATTGTACATAGAATATTAAAAGGGTCCATTAAAAAAAGAATTTTTATTTATCAATATGAAAAATAGCCGTTAAAATGATTTCAAAAATTTTACTTGTGTGTGTCATTTAAAGTGATAATACCTTTTTCTTGTTTAAAGAAAGATGTGTTTGCTTTTAAATTTTTTTCTCTTTAAATGAATTTTCTTTTTCATTTTATGTATTAAAAATTCATTGAATAAGCTCGTAACATTATATGAGATGGAATGATGTGGATATTTTCATCTCATATGATATTAAAAGCATCGAAAGTGTTTTATAAAAGTGTTTTATAATAGCATACATATCGGTAAGCACACACGTAATGCACAAATGTTTTTTTCTTCTTTTTCCTCAATTCTCAGCGGAGCGACTAGACCTCTTAATGTTTTGACAAAATGACCAAATGACAAATTAATTTTAGGTTAAACATTGCTTCTTAACGAAATAAAGGACTTCTTAAATGAAACTGATTTTCGATTTTTACAACAAAACAACTATGTAATAACGATAATGGTAATACTTTTGCTCAAACAACTGTCAGTTAAAATCTTCCTTTCAATTATTATGAAATCCGTATTAATTCTTTATTCTGAAAAAGTGATGATTTTAAAACAATAAAAAATATTCTTCCCCATTGAAAGTGGGTGATGGTGACCTACGAATTTTAATGAAAGATAATTGTATTAATAGACCATGTTTATAATAGCCAGACTGCCAAGTATTATGAACTGCAAAACAGGCATGCTTTAAATTTTAAATGTTTATCTTAACTGAAAGTATTTGATTGATTTTGTTTTTTTTTTTGTAATACGGGGAGTTTTTGCCCACTTTAAGATAATTAGACAAGGATCTACAGTTTAACATGAATTCCGAACCCCTCACAAACATCCATGCCATGGCTAGAATTCGAATCTGAAGTACCTAAGTTCAGAGAGCTAGCCAATTGACCCATCAGGCCATTGTTAATTTGAAAGTAGTTTCTTGAACTCCATTACTATTTGGCCTGCGTGATTAGAATTATTCTATCATTATTAGAAAAACGATTCATTGAAAACCATAGGGGCTGATATGAGAAGATGATATATCTTTTAATAAGTAAATTATTGGAGATTGGTTTGGTTTGCAGCTCTACGGTCATTTTGTGCACACTTTGGGGTAATTAAACCGGGACCTACAGTTTAACGTCAACTCTGAATCACTAACAAACATCCATTCTACCGCCAGGATTCATGAAACATCCATTCCCTGAAGCCTGTGGTACGAAATGCCAGAGCGCTAGTTAATTGGTCGTCAGACGGCTGTTAACTGGAAAGTAGCTTTTTGAACGCCGTCGCTATTTTACTAGCGTTATTAGTGTTATTCTATCGTTATTTGAGACAAGGATTCGTTGAAAACCTTAGGGGTTTATATGCTAAGATAATATATCTTTTAATAAGTAAATTATTGGAGAGAAAACTTCTTCAATATTAAAGAAGATTTTGAATCTGTTATTTTCAAATTTATTTTTCAATTTTATTTCCATTTCTGAAATCATTCGCCTAGTTCAATGACAAATATGTAGGAAATTCAGCATAATTTTACTCAAAATACACCACAGAAAGACTGATACATTATAACTAAATTCTTCTATGAGTATCTGGAAAGATCTGCTCTATAACTCCGGCCTGATGGCCAATTGGCTAGCACTATGACCATTGGTACTACCAGCTTCAGGTTCAAATCTTGGCAGTGGCATAAATATTTATTAGTGGTTTGGACTCCACATTAAACTGTAGGTTCTGGTCTAATTAGCCTAAAGTGTGCACAAATGACCGTGCACAAATAACCACACCAATAAAGGATGGCATCTGAAATGTTAACTCTTTTTTCTTTCTCGAATTTAAAAATACAGTTTTTGGGTTACAAATTTATGATCTAAATTCTGACGTAGCCATGAGTTTCAATTTAACATCGTATCTCAAATTTCTAATCGAGTCTTCTTTATTCAGAAATATAACTGATATATATATATATATATATATATATATATATATATATATATATATACCAAGCCATTCCTGTCTGGTATTTGGGTTTAAAAATTATTATGTAAAATATTTAGCTCTAAAACAATTTATCTTACTAATATGGACTTAAATATACAAAAATAACTGCTATTAACTACAGTAGGTTTTAAGAAACGAAACATATAATTACGAATTACACGATAGTTAAAACACTCGCTCAAAACCACACTCTTTTAATCACGCAAGTTTGAAACATTAGAAAGAAAGAATGGAAAAATCAGCCAACTAACAAAATAATTCATAATTAGGAAAAGGGAGAAAAAATCTCTCCACAGAAGAGGAGTTTCGTTAAAAATTCGCAATTTAGAAGGTCGTTTGCGTGTTTCACTGTGTATGGTAACTTTAATTAATAATCGGCGGAGTGAAAAATCATTTTAGAACCAAAGATATTTTAATGAAGGGCGCCGAAATTGAAGTGGTTACCAGGCTTAAAGAAATTTATTCTAATTTGGAGAAACAAATTTTTATTTTTAGCTCATTAATTAAACCGCATACAGACCAGGAAATAATTAACTCTTTTCAAAATTTTAGCAGGCTGATGGGAATTTTATAAGCAATTTTTTTCTTTGCCATTTTAATTTTTATGTTTCTTAAGAACTTTTTTCCGTTAGAGACAATTTTCATGTCCCTAATAGGTTAAATCGTGATGGGATTTCAAAATGAAATTTTCAACTAAAAGTTTGTGGGGTTTTTTTTTTTTTTAATTTTTAAGCACTTAAATGAAGTCTCACGATAATTCAGATAATTACCAAAAAGAAAATGTTTTATTCTTTATTATCCGTTAGAAGGAATAAATTTGTTTTAAATTAAATAGTTTCGAAAGTTAAAATTCTTTATAAAATTTGTAATAAAAAATATATTCCCCCGACTTTGTATGAAATTTATTTTTCTACTTAAAACATTTTATAACAAAAATATAAATAATATTGCATAAAAATAAAATAATTCCTTTTTTATTTCTTGAATTTAAAAGACAACAATTCAATAAATAAAATTTATTATAATGTTGAAATACTTTTTTTTTTATCAATTCAATATTCATATAAAATTTAAAAAGTAAATTTTAATTATTGAACCTTAAAATACAGAGCATTTAGTATAGAAATATATGAAGGATATAAAACATATAAAAATATGAAAAATGGTTTTATTTCTAGTTTGCTATAACATATTTAATTTTGAAAGAATTGCAAAATTCATTAAAAATTTCCAAATGCTAGTCGTATTTCATTAAAGTATCTTTAATAGAACGAATGGCTGCTACATTACACTTAAATTGTTCTATGAATATTTGGAACGATCTGCTCTGCGGATACGGTCTGATGGCCAATTGGCTAGCTCTCTGTCCATTGGTACCACCAGTTTCAGGTTCGAATCCTGGCAGTGGCAAAGATATTTGTAAATGGTTCCGACTCCACGTTAAACTGTAGGTCCCGGTCTAAAGGTACCTAACTGTAGGTTTAATCTAAAGTGTGCAAAAAATGGCCGTAGAGCTACAAACCAAATCTCTCCGGATGGTATCAAAAATGTTTGCTCTATTTTTTTATCGGATTTAAAAGAGGAACTTATGTACACATATGGGATCTCAATTCTGTCGTAGATATGAGTTTCAGTTCGAAATCTTTTCTCAAATTTCAATTTGAGTCTTCTTCATTCAGGAAACCCAAATATACATGTATATACAAGGACATTCTGGTCAGAATTTGGATTTAAAAATTATAATATACAATATTTAGCTCTAAAACAATTTATCTTACTCATATGAACTTAAATATATAAGAATAACTGCTATTAACTAGAGTAGATTTTAAGAAACGAAACATATAATTACGAATTACACGTTAGTTAAAACACTCGCTTAAAACCACACTCTTTTAATCACGCAAGTTTTCAAACATTAGAAAGAAAGAATGGAGAAAATCAGCCAACTAACAAAATAATTCATAATTAGGAAAAGAAGAAAAAAAATCTCTCCACCGAAGAGGAGTTTCGTTAAAAATTCGCAATTTAGAAGGTCGTTTGCGTGTTTCACTGTGTATGGTAACTTTAATTAATAATCGCCGGAGTGAAAAAATCATTTTAGAACCAAAGATATTTTAATGATGGGCCACGGAGATTGAAGTGGTTAGCAGGCTTAAAGAAATTTATTCTAATTTGGAGAAACAAAATTTTATTTTTAGCTCATTAATTAAACCGCATACAGACCAGGAAATAATTAACTCTTTTCAAAATTTTAGCAGGCTGATGGGAATTTATAAGCAATTTTTTTCTTTGCCATTTTAATTTTTATATTTCTTGAGAACTTTTTACGTTAGAGACAATTTTCGGGTCCCTAATAGGTTAAATCGTGGTGGGATTTCAAAATGAAATTTTCAACTAAAAGTTTGTGGGGTTTCTTCTTTTTTTAAATTTTTAAGCACTTAAATGTAGTCTCACGATAATTCAGAGAATTACCAAAAGAAAATATTTTATTCTTTATTATCGGTTAGAAGGAATAAATTTGTTTTAAATTAAATAGTTTCGAAAGTTAAAATTCTTTATAAAATTTGTAATAAAAAATATTTCCCGACTTTGTATGAAATTTATTTTCTACTTAAAACATTTTATAACAAAAATATAAATAATATTGCATAAAAAAAATAAAATAATTCTTTTTTATTTCTTGAATTTAAAAGACAACAATTCATTAAATAAAATTTATTATAATGTAGAAGTACTTATTTTTTATCAATTCAACATTCAAATAAAATTTAAAAAGTAAATTTTAATTATTGAACCTTAAAATACAGAGAATTTAGTATAGAAATATATGAAGGATATAAAACATATGAAAATATGAAAAATGGTTTTATTTCTAGTTTGCTATAACATATTCAATTTTGAAAGAATTGCGAAATTCCTTAAAAATTTCCAAATGCTAGTCGTATTTCATTAAAGTATCTTTAATAGAACGAATTGCTGCTACATTACACTTAAATTGTTCTATGAATATTTGGAACGATCTGCTCTACGGATACGGTCTGATGGCCAATTGGCTAGCTCTCTGTCCATTGGTACCACCAGTTTCGGGTTCGAATCCTGGCAGTGGCATAGATACTTGTAAATGGTTCGGACTCCACGTTAAACTGTAGGTTCCGGTCTAAAAGGTACCTAACTGTAGGTTTAATCTAAAGTGTGCAAAAAATGACCGTAGAGCTACAAACCAAATCTCTCCGTATGGTATCAAAAATGTTTGCTCTATTTTTTTATCAGTTTAAAGAGGAATTTATGTACACATGTATGATCCTAATTCTGTCGTAGATATGAGTTTCAGTTCGAAATATTTTCTCAAATTTCTATTTGAGTCTTTCTTTATTCAGAAACCCAAAATCATTGGTTCTAAAATGATTTTTTCACTCCGGCGATTATTAATTAAAGTTACCATACAGAGTGAAACACGCAAACGACCTTCTAAATTGCGAATTTTTAACGAAACTTTTCTTCGGTGGAGAGATTTTTTCTCCTTTTCCTAATTATGAATTATTTTGTTAGTTGGCTGATTTTCTCCAATCTTTCTTTCTAATGTTTGAAAACTTGCGTGATTAAAAGAGTGTGGTTTTAAGCGAGTGTTTTAACTAACGTGTAATTCGTAATTATATGTTTCGTTTCTTAAAATCTACTCTAGTTAATAGCAGTTATTCTTATATATTTAAGTTCATATGAGTAAGATAAATTGTTTTAGAGCTAAATATTGTATATTATAATTTTTAAATCCAAATTCTGACCAGAATGTCCTTGTATATACATGTATATTTAGGTTTCTGAATAAAGAAAGACTCAAATAGAAATTTGAGAAAAGATTTCGAACTGAAACTCATATCTACGACAGAATTAGGATCATACATGTGTACATAAATTCCTCTTTTAAATCCGATAAAAAAAAAAAATAGAGCAAACATTTTTGATACCATCCGGAGAGATTTGGTTTGTAGCTCTACGGTCATTTTTTGCACACTTTAGATTAAACCTACAGTTAGATACCTTTAGACCGGGACCTACAGTTTAACGTGGAGTCGAACCATTTACAAATATCTATGCCACTGCCAGGATTCGAACCTGAAGCTGGTGGTACCAATGGACAGAGAGCTAGCCAATTGGCCATCAGACAGTATCCGCAGAGC
Organism: Caerostris extrusa; assembly: GCA_021605095.1. Taxonomy (NCBI): domain Eukaryota; kingdom Metazoa; phylum Arthropoda; class Arachnida; order Araneae; family Araneidae; genus Caerostris; species Caerostris extrusa. Next base: position 41,757 of record BPLR01010669.1, on the reverse strand, counting down.
AGATCGATCCAAATATTCATAGAACAATTTAAGTGTAATGTAGCAGCAATTCGTTCTATTAAAGATACTTTAATGAAATACGACTAGCATTTGGAAATTTTTAAGGAATTTCGCAATTCTTTCAAAATTGAATATGTTATAGCAAACTAGAAATAAAACCATTTTTCATATTTTCATATGACCTCGAAATTGAAGTGGTTAGCGGGCTTAAAGAAATTTATTCTAATTTGGAGAAACAAAATTTTTATTTTTAGCTCATTAATTAAACCGCATACAGACCAGGAAATAATTAACTCTTTTCAAAAATTTTAGCAGGCTGATGGGAATTTATAAGCAATTTTTTTCTTGTCATTTTAATTTTTATATTTCTTGAGAACTTTTTTACGTTAGAGACAATTTTCGGGTCCCTAATAGGTTAACTCGTGGTGGGATTTCAAAATGAAATTTTCGACTAAAAGTTTGTGAGGGTTTTTTCTTTTTAATTTTTAAGCACTTAAATGAAGTCTCACGATAATTCAGATAATTACCAAAAAGAAAATGTTTTATTCCCTATTATCCGTTAGAAGGAATAAATTTGCTTTAAATTAAATAGTTTCGATAGTTTTTAATTCTTGATAAAATTTGTAATAAAGAATATTTCCCGACTTTATTTTTCTATTTAAAACACCTTATAACAAAAATATAAATAATATTGTATAAAAAGTAAACTAATTCCTTTTTTATTTCTTGAATGTAAATCCAACAATTAATTGAGTAAAATTTATTTTAATGTAACAATATTTTTTTTATAAATTAAAATTTCATATAAGATTTAAAAATTAATTAATTTTTATTATAGAACCTTAAAGTACTGAGAATTAATAAGAAACATACGAGTGATATAAAACATATGAAAAATAGGCAAAAATAATTCTGGGGCCGGATGGCCGAGTTACTAGCGCACTGACGCTCGGTGCCACGGCCTCGAGTTCGAGTCCCGACGGGTGCTATGAATGTTTGTAGTATTTCGGAATACACTTTATACCGTAGGTCCCGGTCTAACAAGACTGTAGAGAGAGATGTAGATATCTGCTCTACGGATACGGCCTGATGGCCAATAGACTAGCACTGTGACATTTGGTATCCCAGGCGTCAGGTTCGAATCCTGGGGAAGGCATGGATATTTGTTAGTGGTTCAATATACAAGTTAAACTGTTGGTCTCTTCCTCATTAACCTAAAGTGTGCAAAAAATGGCCTTACAGTGACAGACCAAACTTCTACGGATGACATTTGAAATGTTAGCTCTTTTTCTTTCCCGAATTTAAAAATAGAGTTTCTTGGTTACAAATTTATTGTCTTATTTCTAGCTTAGCCATTAGTTTCAATTCGACTCGTATCTCAAATTTCTAATCGAGTCTTTATTCTTTTATTTTTAATTTATTAATTTAGGAATCTAACCATATACATATATATATATACCAAATCATTCCTGTCTGGAATTTGGGTTTAAAAATAATTATTATATACAATATTTAGCTCTAAAAGAACTTATCTTACAAAAATGGACTTAAATATATAAGAATAACTGCTATTAACTAAGAGTAGACTTTAAGAAAGGAAACATATAATTACGAATTACACGTTAGTTAAAACACTCGCTTAAAACCACACTCTTCTAATCAAGCAAGTTTCAAACATTAGAAAGAAAGAATGGAGAAAATCAGCCAACTAACAAAATAATTCATAATTAGGAAAAGGAGAAAAAAATCTCTCCACCGAAGAAGAGTTTCGTTAAAAATTCGCAATTTAGAAGGTCGTTTGCGTGTTTCACTGTGTATGGTAACTTTAATTAATAATCGCCGAAGTGAAAAATCATTTTAGAACCAAAGATATTTTAATGATGGACCGCGGAAATTGAAGTGGTTAGCGGGCTTAAAGAAATTTATTCTAATTTGGAGAAACAAATTTTTTTTTTAGCTCATTAATTAAACCGCACACAGACCAGGAAATAATTAACTCTTTTCAAAAATTTTAGCAGGCTGATGGGAATTTATAAGCAATTTTTTTCTTTGCCATTTTAATTTTTATGTTTCTTAAGAACTTTTTTACGTTAGAGACAATTTTCATGTCCCTAATAGGTTAAATCGTGATGGGATTTCAAAATGAAATTTTCAACTAAAAGTTTGTGGGGTTTTTTTTTTTTTTAAATTTTTAAGCACTTAAATGAAGTCTCACGATAATTCAGATAATCGCCAAAAAAAGAAAATATTTTATTCTTTATTATCGGTTAGAAGGAATAAATTTGTTTTAAATTAAATAGTTTCGAAAGTTAAAATTCTTTATAAAATTTGTAATAAAAAATATTCCCCGACTTTGTATGAAATTTATTTTTCTATTTAAAACATTTTATAACAAAAATATAAATAATAATGCATAAAAAATAAAATAATTCCTTTTTTATTTCTTGAATTTAAAGACAACAATTCATTAAATAAAATTTATTATAATGTAGAAATACTTATTTTTTATCAATTCAACATTCATATAAAATTTAAAAAGTAAATTTTAATTATTGAACTTTAAAATACAGAGAATTTAGTATAGAAATATATGAAGGATATAAAACATATAAAAATATGAAAAATGGTTTTATTTCTAGTTTGCTATAACATATTCAATTTTGAAAGAATTGCGAAATTCATTAAAAATTTCCAAATGATAGTCGTATTTCATTACAGTATCTTTAATAGAACTAATGGCTGCTACATTACACTTAAATTGTTCTATGAATATTTGGAACGATCTGCTCTGCGGATACTGTCTGATGGCCAATTGGCTAGCTCTCTGTCCATTGGTACCACCAGCTTCAGGTTCGAATCCTGGCAGTGGCATAGATATTTGTAAATGGTTCGGACTCCACGTTAAACTGTAGGTCCGGTCTAAAAGGTACCTAACTGTAGGTTTAATCTAAAGTGTGCAAAAAATGACCGTAGAGCTACAAACCAAATCTCTCCGGATGGTATCAAACATGTTTGCTCTATTTTTTTTTTTTTTATCGGATTTAAAAGAGGAATTTATGTCAATTCTGTCGTAGATAGTTTCAGTTCGAAATCTTTTCTCAAATTTCTATTTGAGTCTTCTTTATTCAGAAACCCAAATATACATGTATATACAAGGACATTCGGGTCAGAATTTGGATTTAAAAATTATAATATACAATATTTAGCTCTAATACAATTTATCTTACTCATATGAACTTAAATATATAAGAATAACTGCTATTAACTAGAGTAGATTTTAAGAAACGAAACATATAATTACGAATTACACGTTAGTTAAAAACACTCGCTTAAAACCACACTCTTTTAATCACGCAAGTTTTCAAACATTAGAAAGAAAGATTGGAGAAAATCAGCCAACTAACAAAATAATTCATAATTAGGAAAAGAAGAAAAAATCTCTCCACCGAAGAGGAGTTTCGTTAAAAATTCGCAATTTAGAAGGTCGTTTGCGTGTTTCACTGTGTATGGTAACTTTAATTAATAATCGGCGGAGTGAAAAATCATTTTAGAACCAAAGATATTTTAATGATGGGCCGCGGAAATTGAAGTGGTTAGCGGGCTTAAAGAAATTTATTCTAATTTGGAGAAACAAAATTTTATTTTTAGCTCATTAATTAAACCGCATACAGACCAGGAAATAATTAACTCTTTTTCAAAAATTTTAGCAGGCTGATGGGAATTTATAAGCAATTTTTTTCTTTGCCATTTTAATTTTTATATTTCTTGAGAACTTTTTACGTTAGAGACAATTTTCATGTCCCTAATAGGTTAAATCGTGGTGGGATTTCAAAATGAAATTTTCAACTAAAAGTTTGTGAGGTTTTTTTTTAAATTTTTAAGCACTTAAATGAAGTCTCACGATAATTCAGATAATTACCAAAAAGAAAATGTTTTATTCGTTATTATCCGTTAGAAGGAATAAATTTGTTTTAAATTAAATAGTTTCGATAGTTTTAATTCTTGATAAAATTTGTAATAAAGAATATTTCCCGACTTTATTTTATTTTTCTATTTAAAACACCTTATAACAAAAATATAAATAATATTGTATAAAAAGTAAAGTAATTCCTTTTTTTTGTTTCTTGAATGTAAATCCAACAATTAATTAAGTAAAATTTATTTTAATGTAACAATATTTTTTTTTTTATAAATTAAAATTTCATATAAGATTTAAAAGTTAATTTTTATTATTGAACCTTAAAGTACTGAGAATTAATAAGAAACATATAAGTGATATAAAACATATGAAAAATAGGCAAAAATAATTCTGGGGCCTGATGGCCGAGTTACTAGCGCTCTGACGCTCGGTGCCACGGCCTCCGAGTTCGAGTCCCGACCCGGTGCTTTGAATGTTTGTCGTATTTCGGAATACACTTTATACCGTAGGTCCCGGTCTAACAAGACTGTAGAGAGAGATGTAGATATCTGCTCTACGGATACGTCCTGATGGCCAATCGACTAGTACTGTGGCATTTTGGTATCCCAGGTTTCAGGTTCGAATCCTGGGGGGCATGGATGTTTGTTAGTGGTTCAAAATCCAAATTAAACTGTTGGTCTCTGCCTCATTAACCTAAAAGTGTGCAAAAAATGGCCTTACAGTGACAGACCAAACTTCTACGGATGACATTTGAAATGTTAACTCTTTTTTTCTTTCTTGAATTTAAAAATAGAGTTTTTTTTTTTTGTTACAAATTTATAGTCTTATTTCTAGCTTAGCAATTAGTTTCAATTCGACTCGTATCTCAAATTTCTAATCGAGTCTTTATTCTTTATTTTTAATTTATTTATTTAGGAATCTAACCATATACATATATATATATACCAAATCATTCCTGTCTGGAATTTGGGTTTAAAAATAATTATTATATACAATATTTAGCTCTAAAAGAACTTATCTTACAAAAATGGACTTAAATATATAAGAATAACGCGTATTAACTAAGAGCAGACTTTAAGAAAGGAAACATATAATTACTGAATTACATGTTAGTTAAAACACTCGCTTAAAACCACACTCTTCTAATCACGCAAGTTTCATTAGAAAGAAAGAATGGAGAAAATCAGCCAACTAACAAAATAATTCATAATTAGGAAAAAGAAAAAATCTCTCCACCGAAGGAGGAGTTTCGTTAAAAATTCGCAATTTAGAAGATCGTTTGCGTGTTTCACTGTGTATGGTAACTTTAATTAATAATCGCCGGAGTGAAAAAATCATTTTAGAACCAAAGAGTGATGGTCGCGGAAATTGAAATTTAGCGGGCTTAAAGAAATTTATTCTAATTTCAAGAAACAAAATTTTATTTTTAGCTCATTAATTAAACCGACACGAGACCAGGAAATAATTAACTCTTTTCAAAATTTTAGCAGGCTGATGGGAATTTATACAGCAATTTTTTTCTTTGCCATTTTAATTTTTATATTTCTTGAGAACTTTTTTACGTTAGAACAATTTTCCGGTCCCTGATAGGTTAAATCGTGGTGGGATTTCAAAATGAAATTTTCGACTAAAAGTTTGTGGGTTTTTCTTTTTTATAATTTTAAGCACTTAAATGAAGTCTCACGATAATTCAGATAATTGCCAAAAGAAAATATTTTATTCTTTATTATCGGTTAGAAGGAATAAATTTGTTTTAAATTAAATAGTTTCGAAAGTTAAAATTCTTTATAAAATTTGTAATAAAAAATATTCCCCCGACTTTGTATGAAATTTATTTTTCTATTTAAAACATTTTATAACAAAAATATAAATAATCCTGAATAAAAAATAAAATAATTCTTTTTTTATTTCTTGAATTTAAAATTCAATAAAAAATGAAATTTATTATAATGGTAAGTACTTATTTTTTATCAATTCAACATTCATATAAAATTTAAAAAGTAAATTTTAATTATTGAACCAAAAATACAGAGAATTTAGTATAAGAAATATATGAAGGATATAAAACATATGAAAATATGAAAAATGGTTTTATTTCTAGTTTGCTATAACATATTCAATTTTGAAAGAATTGCAGAAATTCCTTAAAAATTTCCAAATGCTAGTCGTATTTCATTAAGTTACCTTAGTAGAACGGCTACATTACACTTAAATTGTTCTATGAATATTTGGAACGATCTGCTCAGCGGATACTGTCTGATGGCCAATTGGCTAGCTCTCTGTCCATTGGTACCACCAGCTTCAGGTTCGAATCCTGGCAGTGGCATAGATATTTGTAAATGGTTCGGACTCCACGTTAAAATGTAGGTCCCGGTCCAAAGGTACCTAACTGTAGGTTTAATCTAAAGTGTAAAAAATGACCGCAGAGCTACAAACCAAATCTCTCGGATGGTATCAAAAATGTTAGCTCTATTTTTTATCGGACTTAAAGAGGAATTTATGTACACATATCTCCTGTCGTAGATATGAGTTTCAGTTCGAAATCTTTTCTCAAATTTCAATTTGAGTCTTCTTTATTCAGAAACCCAAATATACATGTATATACAAGGACATTCTGGTCAGAATTTGGATTTAAAAATTACAATATACAATATTTAGCTCTAAAAGAATTTATCTTACTCATATGAACTTAAATATATAAGAATAACTGCTATTAACTAGAGTAGATTTTAAGAAAAGAAACATATAATTACGAATTACACTTTAGTTAAAACACTCGCTTAAAACCACACTCTTTTAATCACGCAAGTTTTCAAACATTAGAGAGAAAGATTGGAGAAAATCAGCCAACTAACAAAATAATTCATAATTAGGAAAAGAAGAAAAAAAATCTCTCCACCGAAGAGGAGTTTCGTTAAAAATTCGCAATTTAGAAGGTCGTTTGCGTGTTTTACTGTGTATGGTAACTTTAATTAATAATCGGCGGAGTGAAAAAATCATTTTAGAACCAAAGATATTTTAATGATGGACCGCGGAAATTGAAGTGGTTAGCAGGCTTAAAGAAATTTATTCTAATTTGGAGAAACAAAATTTTATTTTTAGCTCATTAATTAAACCGCATGCAGACCAGGAAATAATTAACTCTTTTCAAAAATTTTAGCAGGCTGATGGGAATTTATAAGCAATTTTTTTCTTTGCCATTTTAATTTTTATATTTCTTGAGAACTTTTTTTACGTTAGAGAACTTTTTCGGGTCCCTAATAGGTTAAATCGTGGTGGGATTTCAAAATGAAATTTTCAACTAAAAGTTTGTGGCGGTTTTTTTTTTTTAAAGCACTCTCACGATAATTCAGATCATTACCAAAAAGAAAATTTTTATTCGTTATTATCGTGGGAATAAATTTGTTTTAAATTAAATAGTTTCGATAGTTAAAATTCTTGAAAATTTGAAATTTTCTGACTTTGTACTAAAAATTTTCGTAAATCGTGTTTTCTTTTTTAAAAGTTTGTTTTTAATTTTTAAGCACTTAAATGAAGTCTCACGATAATTCCGATAATTTCCAAAAGAAAATATTTTATTCTTTATTATTATCCATTAGAAGGAATAAATTTTTTTTAAATTAAATAGTTTCGATAGTTAAAATTCTTGATAAAGTTTGTGAAGAAATATTTCCTAACTTTGTATGAAATTTATTTTTGTATTTAAAATATCTTAGAATAAAAACATAAATAATGTTACAGAAATGTAACAAACTAATTCCTTTTTTTATTTCTTGCATTTAAAAGACAATGATTAATTAAATAAATGTTATTATAATGTAACTATTTCTATAAACTAAACCTTCATATAAAATTTAAAAAATAAGTTTTATTATTGAACCTTTAAGTACAAAGAGAGGTCTGTTGGACGAGTGACTATCGCTCTGTCGCTCTGTGCTATAGGTTTCGGGTTCGAGTCCCGGCGGTGCCATGGGTGTTTGTAGTTATTCGGGATCCAATTTAAGCCGTAGGTACCAGTCTAATATGGCTGTAGAGCGTTGGGCGTAGTGCTGACAACCCTACCCTTGAAAAGAAAACATCTCCTGTCTCGAAATCTGCAAATAGTTAGACGTCCCTGGCCCACCATGGGGCTGTTGCGCCAATGATGATGAAAAATAATTTTATCTCTAGTTTGCTATAATGTATTTAATTTTAAAAGAATTGCGAAATTCATTAAAAATTTCCATATGTTTTTTGGATTTCCTTAATGTATCCTTTATGTAAAATGCACACAACTGCATTAAAATTTGTTTTATGCATGGTATATGTATTTTATATTCCAATATCGTTCAAATGGTGTATATAGAACAGCATCATGAAGACAGAAAAAGTGTAAAAAGATTTGAATGTAATCATTCTGTATATTACTTTCTATTCATGCTATATTTTAATGAGTATTTGTTTCACAATATAATTATTATGAAGAATTGTACAAAATATTTGAGTGTATATACTGATCAATGCGCGAATTAACAGTTAGTTGCAAAATAAAAACAAGTTGCCCAAAACTGAATTATAAAAATACAATAAAGTTTGTATACGATTTAGTGTTTCCTCTCTTTTATATGTTTCTTTATATACAATATGCATATATGCATACATCTGTGTTTATTTTAAATATTCTGCTTCTACTTTTAAATATCTCCTTCCAGCGTGGGGTAAGTTTTCATGGCACTGAGATTCAAAAATAGACATGATTATTCAGTAAAAAGATCATAAATGCATTGAAATTATAAACTTTTATTAAATTACTATAAAGGAATAGAATTTGTGTGGATCCTTGATAATACTAAATGCCTAATATTTCTTTCTCAAAACGATTTTATTTTATTGACTGAGTAAAATGCTTAGCTTTATGATGATACATTGTCACTGTATAAGCTTTTTCATTTCGATGGCATAATTATTTTGTTTTTCCTTTATCATAGAATTCAGAATTTATGTTTTCTCTCTTGTCTTTAAAAATACTTCTAATAATATATAGTAATATTTTGATAGTTGTGCTGTCTTTCATTATGTGATAGTTTCACTAAAGAGTTTGATTCTTAGAGTATCTAAGTGAGAACTTTATTCTGAAGAGTAGATTTGACAATGAGACTATTATTTTATGCATTTGACTTGTATTTAATATTCGTTAGCATAGGACATGAATTCTGCGGTAAATATTCTTTAATAAAGTTGCCCTCGGAATATAAATGTCATTTCTTCATTATTTGTTTTTTATTTATTTATTTGATATTGCAGAATTTTTTCATTTAGCGTTGGTTATTTTGTAGTTTTATGATTTTCAGTTGTGGCAACTATTATTCTCTTTGTATCTTAAATCAATATGATTTTTAAAACATTCTTGTCTATTTTTATTTACAGATGGATAAGACTGAGGTATATAGTATAGTAAAATTATCGCTTTATCTTGGAATATTTTGGTTTAAAATATAGGTTGTACTTTAATCGACTACACATTACGCCTGTTTTTGTTATTTCTTTATAATTCTTTAGATTTTCTTTCCGTAACCCTCTCTGACTATATATGTGTTGTACTAAATTCAGCATTCAGTCAATTTTCATGGGCCATCTATCTGAAAAGTCTATGTTTTCTAAGGATCTAAGAAAATGGACAAGCTGGACGCTTTCTAAAAAATCAATTTAACAACATTGTAACAAGAACAGGACAAATATTCATTTCAGGAGAGCTCACAGGAACAGAAATTTTTCGTCTTATGGTGACGTGTGTGAAATAAGCTATTCTCCGTTCTGCGTAGGGTGATATAAAAAGAGAGATGAGATTCAGGAGGAATGGATGTTAATTTAAAAGTAACCCTCATCATGGGCAAATAGGGAAAAATATATTTAAAAGGATTTTACCAAAGATTGTTTGGCCAGTGTTATGCTTTTTCAAAAAAAAAAAAAAAAAAAATATCCGTCAAACAAAAATATCATAATGTGTATAGAACAACATCGTGAATATAGTACGAGTGTGCATAGAATAACATAATTGTTTTGTAGTGTTTTATAGTTTTGAGTTAAGGCAGCTTTTTTTCTCTTTGCATTTTAAATCAATACAATTTTTCAAATATTCTCGTAGTTCTTTTTTATTGATGGGCATAAATGAGGCTAATAATCTTGTAAAATGATTGCTCCGTCTTAGAATATTTTAGTTTAAAAGATAAGTTGTACTGTATTCGACCTCACATTCACTCCGGTTTTTGTTATACATTTATATTTTTATAGATTTTCTTTCCTCAACCCTCTCTGCCTGTATATGAGTTATAAATCCAACATTCAGTCAACCTTTTGAAAATGTGTATTCTAAGGATCTAAAAAAAAAAGACAAACGGACGTTTTCTAAAGAATCAATTTAACAGAATTTTGACAAGAACAGGACAAATATTCATTTCAGGAGAACTCACATAATCAGATTTTTTCGTCTTGTGGTGACATGTGGGGAATAAACTATTCCGTCTTGCGTAGGGTGATATAAAAAGAGAGATGAGATTTAGATGGAATGGGTGTTTTTTTAAAAAGAAACCCTTCGTCAAATAGGATAAAAATATATTAGAAAAATAGGATAAAAATATATTTATAATGGTTTTTCCGGAGATTGTTTGGGCAATGTTAGGCTTTTTTAAAAAAAAAAAAAATCCAATATCCATCAAATAAAATATCATAGTGTGTTTAGAACTACATCGTGAATATAGTAGAAGTGTACATAGCTGTTTTGTACTGTTTGGCTGTTTAGTAGTTGTTTTACGAGCTGTTAAGAATAACCTAGGTGTTTTATAGTTGTTGTTTTGATTAATGGCAGCTATTTTTCTCTTTGTATTTTAAATTAATACAATTTTTTCCAATATTCTTATATATTTTTATAGATGAGCTTACATGAGGCATATAATTTTTCAAAATGATTTCTGCATCTTAGAATATTTTAATTTAAAAAATAGGTTGTTCTTTATGCGACCCCATATTCACTCCTATTTTTGTTATTCTTTTATATTACTATAGGTTTTTTTCCTCAATCTTGCCTGCCTGTTTATGTGTTATAAATCTAGCATTTAGTCAAATTTCATAGGTCATCTATCTGAAAAGTCTGGGAAAGGGGACAAAATAGAGATTTTGTAAAGGATAAATTTGATTGCATTTTGGAAGAACATGATCAATATTAATATATATTAGGAAATCTCTCACATTTAAAAATTTTCCATCTTGTAGAGATGTAAGGAAAAAGTTAAATTATTAATTTTATATGGATAGATATCTTGCTTTAGCATGATATAAAAAAGAGAAACGGGGGTTTGGAAGGTTGCATTTTCCGTTTATTTAAAAAAGAAACCTATCATCATGAGTAAATAGGAAAAGATATATTTTGCTTTGACATTAAATTTAAAATGTTTTTCTAGAGGCTCTCTGGGTTGTGCTACTTTTTTTCAAAATAAATTAAATATTAAATATTATTTTTAAATATATCAGAATATTAAAAAACTATTTTGGAATACATTTATATTTATCCATGAAAAAAAAAATAGTTATCGAAAATAGTTAGTAAAATTTTTTACTTTACATTTCCTGACAATAATATACACGATACCACGGTAGCAGATACATTTTAAATATTCAATTCGTAAATAAAACAATGCTTTTTTGTTCAAAAAGGAAATATCTTTCTTTTTAAATGATTTAATTTTTTATGAAATTCCCCCCCACTATTTTTTGTAAATTTAAAATGTTAAATCAAATATTGATCCTAATCGATAATAACAAACTGATGATAGTATCATATAACGAGTGATATTTAAATAATGGATTCTTTAAAACATTCACACCTGATTTATTAAAAAAAAACAACGCTCTTAAATAAATTATGAATCAAAATATTCAAAACTTTTAACGTATAACTTTAAGCTATGGTTTCATTGATTACATTAAGATTTAATTAAAATAATAAAACCTTGATATATATGCAGGCATCATTATGTTATAAGTTACTTGATAAAATATATTCGAATCATACTCTAAATATTTGGAACATAATAATTTTGCCTTTTATTCTTTTTCACTTCAATACCTATAAAATATAATTTTAATATAATTTTTGTATATTTTTCTTTGCACGAGACTATGCATTCGTATATTTTTAAACCCTCATATATATAACATATATGGAAAAGATATCGGGAAAAAGTATAATTCACTGATAAGATTCACTATAAAAAAGTATAATTCACTGATTCAGATATGCGGATGATTTAATTGCTTTGCAAATTGTCAAAAAAATATTTTACGATTTTAGCCAATAAATCTTATTCTGAAAAGACTAGCACCAATACCTTCCAACCGATTTTCTTGATATCATAAATTGTCACAAATTAATATATTTGACAAGAGGAAATGATTCTATTTCACTGTCAATACACCCATGAACACCCAATATCAGCATAAAAATACATCACATATCATCAATAACCGACTGCACATAGTTAATTACATCTATAACAAAATTATCTATAAATAGCAATAAAGAAAGCATTCTTTTAAAAGAAACGGTGTCCCAGAAACATTTTTCGCTATTACTATTTTAATCTGCAATCTCCCCAGCTTATTTTTAGTAAAACATTTCCCATCGTTAACAATTTATGCAAACTTTCCACACTGTGGGTGTTTTCTCACATTTTTTCCATGAAATAGTGAATCATTCCATCAATTTCTACACCATTATTCTATTTCCCCACTCTGCAAATTAACATGAATCCCTGCATGGGATAATAAATCCTCCCACTCAGATACTAAACACAGATAAATTACTGAATGTAGTCGGTCAACCAATCTTTCATTTAATAATCTTATTATAAATGGTCATGAGTTTCTATTATTTGATTCGATTTTTACTTTATAAAACAAGCTATGCTGCCAAATCGATTTTCTACAATCAACTCACCGATTCTATAATAAACGGAATGTTATACTACATGCTATCGGAATATGTGGCTAGATGTATCTTTGACTTGTATCCAGTCACCTAGCCAGTAGAAATGGCGGTTCGCAATAATCTGAAGAAATGTATTTCTTGATAAAGCTTCCTCAGGATGGTATAATTCATTTCTTTTAGGTTTTATAACTATTTATTTTTAATGTTACTAAATAGATTTTGTTAGTTTTCAAATACATTTCATAAGAATATTCTGATTTGTATATACATTAACAAATGTTTGCTAATTATAGCTATAAAATGATTTTGCCCTTTTAAACTTAATTTTGCTTTTATATTATTAAATTATACGGTTTATATATACACATAATAAAATTAATTTATGTTTAGCATTTTAAATCATTATGCTTATATTAACTTCAGAAACAGTAGCATATTATAGATATTGAATATTGAATTTTCTTATATTATTTGATTTTTTCATGTAATTTTTGTTAAGCATTTTTATAGTGCGCTGTAAGTTTAAAATAAATTAAAAATACTTTAATAATCATAATTTATTTTAAATTTACTCATTATTATTAAAATATACATTTTCTTCTTCTTCATTGGCGCTACAGCCCCATGGTGGGCCCAGGCCTTCTGCCTATTGGCAGATTTCGGGGCAGGAAATATTTTCTTTTTATGGGTAGGATTATCAAAAGATTAAAAATAAATTAAGTTTTAAATAAAAAATAAATAAAGTTATTTATTATTTATATAATAAATTATTATTTATAATTTATTGTTTACATAATTGTGTTTGCCAAGCTGCATTAGAAAAAAATTACATAATTTATTATTATTATTTATTTTTTAAGATTATTATTTAAATCATTATAGTTATTTAACATTTTTATTTAAATAAAGTTATTTATTTATTATTTTAAACTTACTTAAAATACAATTCCTTCTTCGTCTTCATTGGCGCAACAACCCCTACTACAACCCCTACAACAACAATACAACCATCCAGAATATTGGATTTCGAGACAGGAGATGTTTTCTTTTTTTACTGCGTAGTTATTGTCAGCCCTACGCCCAACACTTTACAGACCGAGTCATATTAGACCGAGACCTACAGTTTAAAGTGAATTCTAACCACTGCAAACATCCATGGCCCCTCCGGCACTCGAACTCAAAACCTGTGGCACAAAGCGCCATAGAAAATATATTTTACTACTATCAAATATTTCAAAAAAGTTTAAAGTGTTTTAATGTTTTAAAATCTTGTACTTTTTCCGGTAAACACCCTGATATTTTTTTAATAAATATTTTTTTATGTAAATTACTCACAACTTAAGCAAAAAAATATCCGCAAGGCTCTTAACCTAATCACTAAAAAGAATCAGTAGTCAAGCATAAAAAGGAAAGGAAAAAAGTTAAAGAAGGAAAGGAGCACTTTAATTTTCCGTATTTACCGTAAACTGCATTTTCATAAAATATCGCCGAGAGAAAAAGAAATATTAATAAAAAATTTTCTTTAGAAAAAGCCCCGCCTTCGATCAATATATAGGGAGATTTCTGCAATCCCCCACCCCTATTTCTTGATAAGCACGTCTTTTTGCTGATATCCCATTGGTTCGCTCCGTTGGCGCGAACAGAAATACCAGATTACGCTAGTTGGTCGCTTTTTATTGTGCTTTGTCCGACACGATCGCCTGCGAAAATAAAATAATAAAAGACTGCGACCATGACTGAGACTGCGATTAAATTGCAGAAAGCGTCCTTGCTTTTTCCGTGGTTCTTCAAATATTTTTTTTATTTATTTCTTTTTAGTTACGGTTAAGACGGCCGATATGATTCCACGGAAAAGTAAAAAAATAAAATAAAATAATAAAATAAATAAATAAAACGCATCAAGATTGAATGGCGAGAATTTTTTATTTTATTTTTTTGTTTCAATACTTTCCTTTTAGCCTTTATTAAGCCTCACGTTTTTTAGCATTATATGTTTTGCGATTTCTGATAAATGCAGACCGTGTCACATTTCTGTAAAAGAAGGAGAAAAAAAAAAAAAAAATGGTGGTACATTTAAAGCTGTCAAATCTTTTACGACTCTTTTTCGTTCGCTGAGTGAATAAAACCACAGAAAACGAAAATTCGAATGGCATGATTCGGAATAATTTAACAAATTAAATCCAGAAAGGATTTCTTCTTTTTCGGTTTGGCAGATGTCATTTAAGTACGACTGATGCGTGTTTCCTGCAAGCATTAATGCATTCAGACCGAGATTAATAGCTTTATTTGAAATGGTAAATTGAAAAGAAGGGAGATTTGTTTGGGAGTTATTGCTTTTCAATCGTATCATTCACTTTAAAAGGGCAGGGGGATACAAATCCAATTAAGAAAAGTAATTAATTGCCTTTAAATACGGCAGAGTGGTTAGAAAGTTCAAATGTGTTGAATTGTAACTACTTCGGATGAAAAGGTTATGGGTTTTCAATCTTCATTTTAATTTAAATGTTTTGCCAACATAATAACAACTTATTGAAAGGTTGTTTTTAAAGTTTAAAGGGGATCTATTATATCGGGTTAATTCATTATGTGAGCCGGTTTACCATAAGAAGTTCTTCAATAAATTCCCTTTCACTCTTTCTTTAACTTTGTGTATCAGAAAATAATGATGAGTAAATGATGAATAGGTTAGAAAATCCATGCCTGCATGCTTTGCCAAAGTGGAACTGTTTTATTGGGCTAATTCATTATGTCAACCGTTTTACCATAAGAAGTTCTTCAATAAACGCCCTTTCACTTTTTTCTTTAACTTTGTGTATCAGATAATAACGATGAGTACATGATGAATAGGTTAGAAAATCCACTGACATGAAGCCGAGTGTTAATTCAAAAAATAATTGTAAAATTTTCTACTCTGCTACCTAAGATTTTACTGCCAATACTGTTTTTATAATTTAGTTATTTTTATTTTATATTAAATAAAATGTTTTTTAATTAACATGATGAATTAAAATTAAACAAACAAGCAATTAGTAAAAATGAATATGCAATTAAAAATACAATAAATTAAAAAAAAACCTGAAATATTTAAATTAGCTATACCCCTAATTCGATTGTATCATTGTGTAAAATTTCAATTATATTTTAGCATTTTTCTTATTATTAGCTGCAACATTCATTTGTACAGTAGTAAATAAATTTAATGGAATAAACAATGTATTAAGGAATGAATAAGTTTAAATTAATTATATTATGAATTTTGAATAGTAGGATGAATTAGAATTAAATTATTGGGCTGTTATTAAGGGTTTTAAAATAATGCATTACTTATTAATTCCTTGATAATAGTTACAATATTCAAGTCAAGGTTTAAAATTGTAATTAATGCGAAGGAGCTTTGTTTGGGAGTTATTGCTTTTTCAATCGTATCATGTACTTTAATAGGTCAGGGGAGGGATCCAAATTCAATTAAGAAGAGTAATTAATTACCTTTAAATACGGCAGAGTGGTTAGAATACTGAAATGTGTTCAATTGTAACCTTTCGAATGAAAAGTTTATGGATTTCAGTTCTCATCTTAACTTAAATGCCTGTATGCTGTGCCAACATAATTACAACTTATTGCAAGACTGTTTTTAAAGTTTAAAGTGGATCTATTATAAATATTGGGCTAATTCATTATGTGAGCTGTTTTACCATAATAAGTTCTTCAATAACTGCCCTATCACGCTTTCTTTAACTTTGTGTATCAGATAAGAATGAAAAGAAATGATGAATATGTTAGAAAATCCACTGACATCAAGCAAAGAGTGTCAGTTAAAAAAATAATTGTGATCTTTACACATTCATTAACCTAAGATTTTACTGCCAAAAGTGTTTCTATAATTTAGTTATTTCATTTTTTATTATATTTTTATATTAAATGTGTTTTTAAATTAGTATGATGGAATAAAATTGTAAAAATTAAACAATTGAATTAAACAATTAGTATAAATGAATGTGCATTTAAAAATACAACAAGTTAAAAAAACTGAAATATTTAAATTAGCTTTGCCATTAATTTGAATGTATCATTGTTAAAAATTGTTTTAAATTTTAGCATTTTTTCTTGTTATTTACTACAACATTAATTTGTACAGTAGTTAATAAATTTAATGGAGTAAACAATTAATTAAGGAATAGATCAGTTTAAAATTACATTACGAATTGTGAGTAATATAATGAATTAAAATTGTAAAAATTATTAAGCTGTTATTAAGGGTTTTAAAAAAATGCGCTAGTTATTAATTCCTTGATGATAGCTACAATATTCGAGCGAAAAAGTTTGACATTGTAAAAATGTAAAAATATGATTTATTTAAAAAAAAAAAACATTTAGTGAAATGAATGTGCAATTAAAAATACAAATTATAAAACGAAAATACTTAAATTAGCTTTATCACTAATTCAAATGTATAATTGTTTAAATTTGCAATTAAATTTTGGCATTTTTCTTATTATTAGTTACAATATTAATTTGTGCAGTAGTAAAAAAATTTAATGGAATAAACAATGTATTAAGGATTAAATCAGTTTAAAATTATATTATGAATTCTAATAATATGATGAATTAAAATCATAAAAATTGTTGGGTTGTTATTAAGAGTTTTAAAATACGACATTAATTACTAATTTCTAGAAGATAGCTACAATATTCAAGCGAAAAAGTTTCACATTGATTTATTTTTAAAACAAACAATTAGTGAACATGAATGTGCAATTAAAAAACCGAAATAATGAAATTAACTTTATCACTAATTCGAATGTATCGTTGTTTAAATTTGTAACTATATTTTAGTATATAATTCTTATTATTAACTACAGCATTAATTTGTGCAGCCGTAAATAAATTTTATGATTAAATCAGTTTAAAATTATATTACGAATTTTGAATATTAAATACTTCGAAATCTTCTCTTCATTTATGTTTAATGCCTCATGTTCTTTTAAACTCCTCAAGAGTAAACATTAAAATTTCATTCAATAAATTTTTTAAAAATGCATTTGTTGTATGTTAAATAATTTAATATAAGTCATCCATAATATAAATCATCCATTAATTTAACTCATGTTATGGAAAATATGAAAACTGCTAGTCTAAAATAATGCTTACATAATGTAAACTATTCATATAAGTATAGAAGACTAATTGTCTGAAACGACTTTAAAAACAAGATTATAAAACAAATTTAGTATCATAGCTTTCATTGCAATAAAAATTGTCAAAAAAAAAACTATTTTGATTTATGGAGTTTTGTTCATGAAATAAATCTTTTTTTAAATACTTTAGTTAAATATTTTATTATAAAATAAATTTTTGGTTTTATTGAATAGCCGTGAGCAAAAATTATTTAAGTTGGAGTATTAAATCATTTTGTTATTTTTGTCTTATATGAATTATGACATAAATTAATAGTTTCAAAAATATGAGAAATTTAATTTCGATAAATAATAAAATAAAATTTACAAAATGGTAGTGAAACTCACAAATAATAATAAAACTAATTTGAATAATTAAATAAAACTCATAAACTGATTCTAAATGTACTATAATAAATAGATTTTAATTATGTTATCACTTTTGAATTTCTTGAATTAAATTTTAACTACTTTGTATTGTTTTAAATTATACTTTTTTATTTCTATATTATACATTTCATTTAATAAAGATATTTTCAATAGTACTCAATTCTTATAAGTATAATACTCATATAATAATGTTACGAATTTTCAATAAGACATTTGGCCCTTAAACCATTTAAATATTGAAGATAGATAAGCTTAAACTATAAAAATCAAGAATTGCTTTCAATTTGTAAAATTTAATTGTTGATAATACTTTGACGATATATTTAAGTAGTTTTAAAGAATTATTATGAGACTAAAGCAAAGTTTACTAAAAAAAAAAGAGAAACAAACAAAATTTATTTAATAATAATTAAATATATTTATAAATGCATTACATTTTTAAATGACTGTATATAATTTTGAAAATTACCATTAGTCAAGACTGATATTAAAAAGTATATAATTCTAATTATTCTAAGCTGAATGACAAAGTTCGTTATAAGCAACAACTATAAGAAAAAAAATAACGACGAAAATAAACAGCAGCAACGCTATTCTTACTTTAAATAAGGGAACGTAAAACCAGTAATGAATATTCAACGATAAATTTTAAGTTTATTACAGTACACCAAAAGTAAAATGCATACGAGTTAATTAATCTCGCAAACCTCTATTCCTGTCATTCTACATTAAAAAGAATTAACGATTCAACATAAATTAAGAACAGACGATAAATGCCAAGCTATTCATAAAAATCGTTCCCCAAGCTGTTTCTTCGCAGAGAGTAATCAGAGAAAAGGCTTGCCGTGCAGCCAATAAAATATGTCGTCGAGCTCAAGTCTGGAAGCAAAGAATGTGCTCATAGAAAATACTTGAGTGGTGATTTTTCAAGAACTTATCGAGTCTTTTGCATTCCTCCAGCTACTTGTGATATTAAAATTCTTTTCTTTCAAGTTTGGAAGTCTTTTTCATTTTTAAAATGGATAAGGTTCCTTTTTTTATTTTTTTTTGCTTCGTTAACTTCAACTGTGTTCGTCGTTTCCATTCGTTGTGGATTTTAATCGTATGCAACAGCTTTAGCTCTAAGTATATTTTTTTTTATTGTTAACAAAATTTTTCAGTGAAGAATGTGAAGGGATTTAGTAATATCATTTAGACATTTAAGATTAGTTTATTTCAAATTTTAAGTTTGAAATCCTTTTTCAGTAATTGCAACATGAGAATGCAACACAAAATCTTTTAAAAATTCAGTTTGATATTCAGAATTACATCTTTGTTTTTAAAAATTCAGTTTGATAAATAGAATTGCATCTTTATTTTTAAAAATTCAGTTTTATAAATAGATCTTTGTTTTTAAAAATTCTGTTTTATATATAGAATTACATTTTATTTTTAAAAATTTTCAGTTTGATAAATATATTTACATATTTATTTTTAAAAATTCTGATCGATAAACAGAATTATATCTTTATTCTTAAACATTCACTTTCATAAATAGAATTGCTTCTTTATTTTTAAAAATTCAGTTTGATAAATAGAATTACATCTTTATTTATTTATTTATTATTATTATTATTATTATTGATTGAAAAGTCATTAAATAAAATTATGAAAATCTATTGCTTCGAAGAAAATTATCATGAACATGTTTTTCAGTTTATTTACGTTTGGTTTTAATTTTTTTTTTTAGATTAAATTAGCTTTAAATACAAGTGAATAAATAAATGTTACTTTCAAAAGTAATCTGTTTTTAATCCAGTAAGTAATCTATTTATAATCTCTTTTTTTCCCCAATTAATAATTAATTTGTAAAATTCTAACAAAATATGCTTTCCTGATCTGGTTATGGATATATTCTGATTATATAAATATGAACTAGATAGAAACTATTGAATATTCTTAGCACACAACTCTATTTAATATGACAAGCTGTTTTTTTTTTTTTAAAATTCTTTATTTAAGGTAAAAAAAAAAATCAATGTAATAGAGCCAAATTTAATACGTGTTTAAATTATATACGATAATCTTTAGATTTTTTTTTAGTTTTCAAAATATTGCATCACATTTCAGTCAAAAAGTGAAAAATATTATTTCATATTGTTTCATATTTGAAATTCATATTGAAATTATCAGATAATTAATTTTTCGTATTGGAATTATTTGAAATTTAAATTGGAGAAATTTGGAATATTTTAACGTCTGGAAATATAAAATACAATTAGCAACAATTTCTGAACTAATAGCAATGATGATCTATGATTCTCATGTCTAGAAATACTAATATAGTAAGCAACACTTTTTGAACTAATGGCAATGATAATCTATGATTCTGGAAATACAAAATACCACAATCAACACTTTTTGAACTAATGGCAATGACGATCTAGGATTCTTATGTCTGGAAATACAAAATACCACAAGCAACACTTTTTGAACTAATGGCAATGACGATCTAGGATTCTTATGTCTGGAAATACAAAATGCCATAGGCAACACTTTTTGAACTAATGGCAATGACGATCTAGGATTCTTATGTCTGGAAATACAAAATACCACAATCAACACTTTTTGAAATAATGGCAATGACGATCTAGGATTCTTATGTCTGGAAATACAAAATACCACAATCAACACTTTTTGAAATAATGGCAATGACGATCTAGGATTCTTATGTCTGGAAATACAAAATACCACAAGCAACACTTTTTTGAAATAATGGCAATGACGATCTAGGATTCTTATGTCTGGAAATACAAAATACCACAAGCAACACTTTTGAACTAATGGCAATGACGATCTAGGATTCTTATGTCTGGAAATACAAAATGCCATAGGCAACACTTTTGAACTAATGGCAATGACGATCTAGGATTCTTATGTCTGGAAATACAAAATACCACAATCAACACTTTTGAAATAATGGCAATGACGATCTAGGATTCTTATGTCTGGAAATACAAAAATACCACAAGCAACACTTTTTGAACTAATGGCAATGACGATCTAGGATTCTTATGTCTGGAAATACAAAATACCACAATCAACACTTTTTGAACTAATGGCAATGATAGTCTATGATTCTGGAAAGACAAAATACCACAAGCAACACTTTTTGAACTAATGGCAATGACGATCTAGGATTCTTATGTCTGGAAATACAAAATACCACAAGCAACACTTTTTGAACTAATGGCAATGACGATCTAGGATTCTTATGTCTGGAAATACAAAAATGCCATAGGCAACACTTTTGAACTAATGGCAATGACGATCTAGGATTCTTATGTCTGGAAATACAAAATACCACAACTAACACTTTTTGAACTAATGGCATTAATGATCTAGGATTCTTATGTCTGGAAATACAAAATGCCATAGGCAACACTTTTGAACTAATGGCAATGACGATCTAGGATTCTTATGTCTGGAAATACAAAATACCACAAGCAACACTTTTTGAACTAATGGCAATGACGATCTAGGATTCTTATGTCTGGAAATACAAAATACCACAAGCAACACTTTTTGAACTAATGGCATTAATGATCTATGATTTTTTTACAATAACGATAGATTTTATTTCGTTAAAATTTCTACAATTCTCGATATAGAGGTTTTGAATTACTGCAATAATATAATTTCATTTTGGAAATAAATAATTCGTAATCAGTCACGAGAAAAAAATGTAATATACAAAACTTGGGCTGTAGACTTTTGAACAAATATATTATACGTTCTTTAAGATAATCTTTCGATGAAAATGTTACATTTGTAATGAAGAGTAATTTGCTTGCAGTAGGATCTACTTAAGGTCAACTTAAATTAGCATACTAAAAAAATTTTATTTTCAAGAATATTTACTAAAATCCTATTAATATATCTAAATTTGGATGATTTTTTATTTTAAGAAAATCTAAAAATAATTACTTACATTAAATGGTGCATGAAAATTTGCAAATAAATTATTCAGATAAAATTAATGTCAAAATAGTCGCTTACCAAAATCATTAATAATTCATGAGATTGTTTTTTTTTTTTTTTCCAAAAAAAAAAAAATAACTTGTTAAATTTTTATTTTTAAAAAGACTTTTGGTTTAATAAACCTCATGATTTAATTTAAATTGAGCTAAATTTTATGACATCGATCATTTTTCATTGGAAAAGTATTAAAGTTTGAAAAAAAATTAAAAACAGCTTTTATTCAATTAATTTTATTTTTTACATGGTAAATATCCTAAATATATTTTAGATGGCATCTTCTGATTTCAAATGGATGTCACTGCTCAATATATAACAGTAAAACGGAACAAAAAATAATATAGATTTTTATCTTGACATTTGGAATGTAATAATTTGCTTGGCAAAGAACCAACGTAAGAACTAACAGAAAATGTTCTTGTTTTTTGAGATAATCTAGAAGACATCTGTCTTCTCATAAATTAAATTGTGTTGATTTTTCTTGCAGTAATTTCGTTTAAGTGTTAGGCGTCGTATATTGAAACAATGAAAAGAAATATAGATTGATACATTTTAGTCTTTGCGTTTCCATTATTATAAGATCCTTTTCTCCGTATACATAGAAAAAAGGTAAGCGTAAGAGGCTTTCTAGTATTGCATTTGTATCTCAAGAATCTATAAGACATTTATTCATTTTCGATAGAAAATTCTTTCTTTTGTATATAAAATGATTGGTATAAAACACTTGTTCAACATCGTGTGGGAATTGTTTTTAAAATCTTGCTCCGTTTATATTTTTCTCAGTTTTTAAAATATGGAAATGAACGAGTGTCGTTTGAAAGAAAAACTCCAACATTAAAACATTTTGAAATAAACATACATCCATTTTGAAATAAATTTAAATTTCACAACTGTATCAAAGAATACAAGCGATACAAGTTCATTTTTTTTTTCAAAATTAGTTCTTGGTAAATTTAAATTGAATAAAGGGCAATGAAATGTATATATATATGTATATTATATAAATTGGTGAATTCTTTCAAAATTATTAAGTCGTAAAATGGATTGGAATTTATGAATGTCAGTTTACTGTGCGTCTGACACAGAATACATTTTTTAAAATGCTTTCACTACACTTAATGAAAAATTTAAAAGTGCATATTAAATAAAGTAAAAGATATGACCATATAGACGTGTGGACATGATTCAGTGTTGTTTCAGGATAGAACTGAATTATTTCTTCAAATAATGTAAGAGGATTTTAGTTGTCATATTTATTAAAATTTGCTAAGATAGCACTGCACAACTGCAACACGTAACATACAAAACAAAATTATATAACAAATATTTACGAAATCATGCTTAAATCAGTTCGCTCTTTGTAACTACCTTTCGTACTGTCTGGAACTCTTCTCACGACCGTTGTACCCATCGTACTGCTCTGGTACTGTTCACTCCACCCCGTACACTCTCTTTTTCTCTTTCTCCCTCTCCCATCATCGGTTCCAAAGTCTAACGGGTCTAAAAGTCTAAAAAAAAAAGTTGATAGATTCTAAGTTCAAGGACTAATTGAAAAAAAAAAAGTAAATCCTTACGTTTTTTTTTTTTTTTTTTTTCAATTAATCAATGAAATTAGAATCTATCAACCTTGAACTTTTCTTCATCTGCTTTATAATTTGTTATGGGAATATAAGTATGGTGGATTCTTATTAATAGGATGAAGTTTTGGGATGGTAAGTAACTTAATTGAATTAACTTTCAATTTTTCAATTATGATAATTTATCCATTTAAGCGTTTGCGGCTATTTCCTATATTATGTACGCCTCCTATTTTTTAACAACGTTTCCTAAAAATTTTCAGTTATTATTTCTTTAAATGTATTCTGAATAAACTATAGCATCAACACTTAAAAATATTTTTAAGCTATCTAGAATATTGGACAAGTAGATTAAAATGTACAAAAGCTACACAATAAGTTGAAAGCGTCTTGTGAAAGTAGGGACATTAAGGATCAGATGTTAAAAGCTTTTATTATAATCGGTGAATGTTTCATGATATTCCAACTTATTCTGTTAAATGTTTCAAATAAATTTATTTTGTCAAGTTGAAGATTTTGCCTCTTATATTGCTTCCAGGAGTTTATCACTATTTTAGAAACAAAAAATGTTTATTGTGGTTTATTGTTTGATTTAATATTGCTAAAATAAGTGAATGATATACTTTTTGATTCATTAAAGCCATTAAAAAATTTTTTTTTGTTAGATTTTATCACTTTAACTTTGACTAGAATTAAAAAGAAGTAAATATTAAACGTTAAAAGTCAACCTCAA
Organism: Caerostris extrusa; assembly: GCA_021605095.1. Lineage (NCBI taxonomy): Eukaryota > Metazoa > Arthropoda > Arachnida > Araneae > Araneidae > Caerostris > Caerostris extrusa. The sequence goes on along the minus strand of BPLR01010669.1, from coordinate 16,985 downwards.
CTTAGTTTAAACAATCATCCAGAGAGTACTGTAATATTCTTAACAATGAAAATTAAATCAATCCTAATTTTAAAAAAATAGTGTTTTTGATAAAAGTTTTAGTTAGGCTTTTAAAAAAAACTTCAGAATTAAAAAAAAAATTATTAATAGAATTTGGAGGTAAAAATGTTTATAATTCAAAATAAAGGCGATATTTTTTTAAATTTAATTATGATTTTTTAATGGAATTTTTATTAAATTGCGATGAATAAAGTGATTCATTTAAGAAATTAATTAAATTATTATTTTAATTTAAAGCTAAGTAAAAATAATATGTTATACTGTAAATTATTTACAAAAAGTGTATGCATTTTAAGTATACACCATTCTTTATTTTTTCATGTGCAACATTCTATTCCGCTTTATTTTCACTCTGATAATAAAGAACATTGATGTGATACGAAAATATATTACTGAAAATCTGAACAAAAGTCATTAGGAGAATTTTGATCAAGCTAGACGCTTGATCAAATATGATTATGATTCAACAATGATTATGATTCAACAAAGTTTGGGAAATGATTGTATTTTTTTATGTACTTCTACTCGAAAGAACAATAAAAGTGTTCTATATCATTTGAGAAATTACCTTTTTTACAGTGATAAAAATCCTTATATAAATTACTAAAAAGCTGGGCTATACAATAATTCTCAGCTTTTTTTAAGATGTTTATATTAAATCTGAATATTGGTCTTAATACTGCTAAGAAAAATTGTTAAGCAGGTACAAATCTTCAGAGAAATTTTAAATTCATTAAAATATAAATCTGCTTAATGCTTTTGATTTGTTGTTAAAAGTATTGTTATTTTTAGAAATTCTCCAACTACATATATTACAAGATTTTACGATGTTTAAACATTACCTGTCTGCTAAGTTTGGTTTAAATTGTCGCTCTATGGTCATTTTTTTGCACACATTAGGCTAATTAGATCGGTATCTACAATTTAACTTGGATTCCGAACAAACATCCATGTCATCGCTAGGATTCGAGCCTGAAGTCTACGGCACCAAAGGCTATGGCCCTAGCCAGGCCGCCTGACTGACAGGAAAATGTTGTAACAAATTTTATGCCAACTGATAATCTACTTTGGAAAAATCTGACTATTTTGTTTATATTTGTTGAAGTTGCTGATATTATTAAAAACGATAAGTCAATTTTAGACGAAGAGAAGCTTTTCTTATATATACATGAAGAATATTTCTTAATAATGATTCAATGGCAATCTGAACTATCAGTTGTTATTGGTATTCAAAATCCGATTGATTTGATCCAGTAAAGATTTAAATTTTTTTTTATCATTTTAAATTTTTATGTTTGAAGGTAAATATCTTTTTTTTGACAAAATAATATGATTTTTCAGTTAATTTAAAAACAATATTCAAAAATTACTATGGCTTTTATACCATGTCACATCAGTGTGTTTTCATGTGTTACTACAATTTGAATTGTTGTTGGTGGAAATATATTTATGTGTAGTAACGGTGACAAGAACAAAATTTAGTTTGTCTTATTATTATATATTTTCTTTTTGCATGCAAATTTATTGATTTTAATTGTATGCTATATTTCTCTTAGGTCAGCGTCCACCTCGCATTACAGAACATCCTTCCGACGTGCTGGTGAGGAAGCACGAACCGGCCACCCCTTAACTGCAAGGCGGAAGGAAGGCCAGAGCCCTCCATTGAGTGGTACCATGAGGGTTCCAAGGTCAAGGACACTGCCAACAGGATGGTACTGCCCAGCGGAGCCCCTGTTCTTCCTGCACGTCCTCCATACCAAACGGGAACAGGACACGGGCACGTACTGGTGCCTGGCCACAAATGAAGTTGAAAGGCAAAAAGCAGAAACGCCACCCCCTTGAAGTTGCAGGTAAAAACAAATTTCCATATAAACGCACATTTATACTACTTCCTCATCCATCATTTTAAATTAGAAAATACTTACAAGACGGTTAATTATTTTCTTACTCTATAGAGATACAAACGAATATTCTTGTCCACTGTGGATAAAGATGCAACAATTTTCATCTTAATTAATCATGGTTTAGTTTAGTTTTGGTTCATCGCTCTACAGCCATTTTTTGCAAATTTTATGCTAATTAGATCGAGACCTATAGTTTAATGTGGGTTCTGAACCCCTATCAAACATACATGCCACTGCCAGGATTCGAATATGAAGCCTATAGTACCAAAGACCAGATCCCTAGCCAATTGGCCATCAGGCCACTAATGAATCATAGAGAGTTCTGTAAAACTTTAATTCATCTTCGATGTTTTTTAACTGTTTAAATAAGGCAGAATGAGTAGTCCCCCTCCTCAACTACAAGACGGAGGGCAGAACGGGTTTTTTTTCACTTTTATGAATAAAACTGCTTGGTTCTAAACATCAATCCCTTTTATAAATAATTAGATAGTACCAGACAAAACATTTTCTCATTTCTATACATAAATAGATAAGAGATCAGCCAATATTATCTCTCACTTTTGTATATAAATAGATAGATAAGCCTCTTTTCTCTTATTTACAGAAACATAGACAGGCTTCAATCCACATTTCTGGTCTAGGTAAATAGACACACTATCCTTTTTCCTTTTGTAGATAATATAAAACATACATGATATTCTTTTTTCACATTTTACAAATATATAGATAAATACACATCAATTAACACTTTCTTCCCTTTTATATAAGTATAAACAAATATTTTTGATATGCTTTTTCATGTTTAATAGTAATATCGATCACTAGTCTGTAATAACTAAGACTCCAGTTAACCTGTTTTATTATTAAAGTGAAGTAGTGCCTTGATTGTTAAGTGGACATATAACAACCAAGTCACTACCTCATTTTAATAGATAAGAAAAAAAAGCAGCCATACATATTCTCCCTCATCTCCATTCATAAGCAGAATGCATCTACCACTACATGCTTCTGCCTCTACAAGTAAGTAGGTTAAATAAATAAATATTCTCTCGTGTGTTTATTAAGTAAGTGGAGATGATTCAAAACCTTTTGTATGATATCGATAAATTTCTTATGATTAGTGAATATTTTCTTCATATATACAGCAGATAGACACCAGCAGATTAGATACAGCAGATAGACCAATTAATTCCCCACATCACATCTACAGACAAAAGGGATAAATTCTTGCCGATATTTTTCCACCTTTATAGATTTGCAGATAGAATGCATCACAAACTTCACATTTTAACACACACACAAAAAAAATTTCATTTTGTTTGATGGGTTTTGATGAGAAATAAAGAAATTTTAATGGGTTGCAAAAATATTGTAAAATATTTCCCACACTTAAAAGAGAATATTTTTTCAAATAGAATTTTTTGTTAGATAATATTAATATTTCTTTTGTAATTAATTTTTTAATATTAATAATTATTTTGTAATTAATATTTTTTAATATTAATATTTCTTTTGTAATTAATATTTACTTTGTAATTAATATTTTTTAATAATAATATTTATTTTGTAATTAATATTTTTACTATTAATATTTATTTTGTAATAATAATAATATTTTGTTAAAAATTTATTTGTAAAATATTAATTCTGAGATTGCACCTCTACGAAAAAAAGGTTATATGAATCGATTGAATTTGTTCATCAATTATGATTATTGTTAGATAATATTAATATTTATTTTGTAATTAATATTTTTTAATATTAATATTGAATTGTAATACTAATATAATTTGTTAAAAATTTATTTGTAAAATATTAGTTCTCAGATTACATCGCTACAAAAAGATATACATCTATTTAATTTGTTCATCCATTATAAACAACTTTAACAATATTTTCTTTTATCTGAAGCAAACAAATATATTTCAAGTATCAAAAGAATTCGTATTTACATCGAAGACTTAATTAAATACTATCTTTTATTTTTCAATGCACGTTGGAATATTGTCCTTCATTCTATTCACTAATTGTTGTGTATTATTTTTTTTCTATCAAGTTTAAATTATTAACAATACAATATTTAATTATTTTCAAATCTCTGTCAGATTACTGAAATTACGAATTTGTACTTTTTAATTACAATTTGTTTATTTATTGCAAATTCAAAATATTTATATTTTTATAAAATAAAAGATAATTTAAAATATCAAAGCTTATTTTTAATCTCGAATTATGATTATTATTAAAGGAATTTATATAAATATAAAATCATTAGTTTCATTTGGAGTCATCTTCACAAATTTAAAACTTTGATGATAATTTGTTGATATTTTAAAAAGAAATCATAAAATAATATGTATTATATTTGCTGTAGTGTATTATTTTTTGTACCAAATTTTAATTATTAATATTACAATTTTTAATTAATATTCAAGATTATTGGCACTTCCAATTTGTACTTTTTAATTATAATTTGCTTATTTAATGCAAGTTCAAACTACTTATACTTTTATAAACAATAATAATTCAAAATATTAGAACTCATTTTTTAATCTCGAATTTATATTTAATTGTAGTTTCACAAATAATATAAAATCACTAGTTACATCAGGAAATTTAAAGTTTTAATGATGATTTGCAATAATTTAAAACGGAAAGAACGAATAATATATATTATATTATTTATTCTTTTTCCTTTTTATTATTTATTATTTCCTTTTTATTCATATGATGTAAATTTTATTTACTATTGTGTATTATTTTTTGTACCACATTTAAATTATTAACAATAAAATATTTAACTAATTTCCAATCTCCATTAGATTATTGACGCTACCAATTTGTACTTTTTAATTATAAATTGTTTATTTAATTCAAATTCAAACTATTTATATTTTTATAAACAATAATAATTCACAATATTAAAGCTTATTTTTAATCTCGAGCTTATTTTTTACAAATAACATAAAATCACTACTTTCATTTTGAGTGGGCTTCAAAATTTAAAGCTTTAATGATGATTTGCGATTGTTTAAAAGGAAAGAAAAAACATAAAATAACATGAAATAAAGAATGAAAAAATGCATTAAACAACAACAAATAATGATTAATTTCACAAAAAAAGTTATTTGGAAGGGAGTTTTCAAATAAAAAACAAAAACATGATTAATACAGTAATTCTTTTTATTCAGATGGATATTTTTTACAAAATTTAAATCCATGCCATCCATTTTTTTGATTAAAAAAACTCGTTACTCAGCTCAGTATTTAAGTATACAATAAATTTTACTTTGTAGCAATTTGAATAATAAAAGAAATGCAACGAATCAGATCAATAAATAAGAGTTTAAAGAAACACTCTTTTCTTGGTTCTTTTTTAGTTTTTTGGAGATGGTATATTTACATTAAGACGAATAAAAAACATTGTAACGGAGACAATTTTTTAATTAATACTAGAATTCATTATTTTAAACTTAATCAGGATTTAATTCCCGATTAATTACATAAAAATTGTTTTTTGCTAACCTTCTAAAAACCATTTAAAAATAATTATCACCCTTTTTTATTCATTAACAAAAACTTTTTTTTTTTTTTTTTTTTGAAATAATCCATCTATTTTTCCATTTTTAGTCTTTGTATTCTGTTTCATTACCCAAAGCATTTCAAATGCTTTCATTATAAAATCCATTTATAATGGGAAGAAAAAAAAATTTCTTTTACGGAATACTTTTGTTTCGAATCCAATGAACGAGTTAGTTTTTATTTTCAAACCCAACTCGATATTTAATGCAGCCACAATTGAACGACTCACGAGAAAGCACAGAAGCAATATTTATGTGCGAAGAAATCCTGTATTATCCAGCCTGAAGGCACAAAACTTACAGGATGCTCATTTTTGAGATTTTTTTTCCCTCATTTCGCATTTTTTATTATTTTTTTTTATTTCAATCATTTTTTCCAGTTTTGGTCTTCATATCTTTTGTTTGATAGCATTTTTTGTTGCAGCTTTATAGCCTAGAGAATGACAAAGCAAATAATTTTTCACCGAACATTCTTTTCTGAAAAGTGTTGTTCGGACTGCGCCCTGGGCTATTCCTTTCTTCCAAATCTAATCTTTTATTGCTTTTTATTCTTTTTTTTTTTTCTCTTCCTACGTCTCCCGTTTTTCAACGCATTTCGAAAAGACAGGGCTCTTAAGAAAAAAAGAGCGATATTCATGATTGTTGTTTTTGCGTTTGGCGAAAACATAAATGGAATCTTGAATGATTGTGCATTGCCTATTTCTATTTTTTCTTCCCCTTTTCGAATAACTTATGATCAAATTCTTTATTCTCTACGCCCCCACCCCTTCCGTTGAAATGGAAGGATCGTTAAAAGTATAAATAGTTTGCATTCTATTATATATATGTATATAACAACTTTTCTATGAGAAAGTCGAAATGATTTGTATTACCAATTTGTTAAGCAGAGTGAAGTTTGAAATAAATCATTTTTCAAAATTCATAAATTTATTCTGATTCCTGAAAATAATGGCTTACCTTATAATATTTCTAGATATGAATACTAAGAAGTGGAAAATGATAAAATAAATAATATAATTCTTTTTTGATTTTGAAATTACTGATATCAAAGAATGAAATTTGATATCAGAAAATTACTTTCATGCTCATATCAAAGAATGAAATTTGATTGTGATTATTTTTCAGAGTGAGGAAGTAAGACAATTTTTTTTTTTTTCAAATTGTGCAACTATTATTTAATTTATTTTTCTTTTAAACTGACAACAATTGCTGCATTATTTTTATTTAAAAATTTATTAAATATTTTTTTAAGCAAATTTAAAAGCACATTTTTTACACTTTAAAAACTTTCAATGTTCTATTTAAGGGGAAAAACATTATTTTAAACAAAATATTATGCACATTTTGTTGTAAATCATTGCATAGAATGACTTGAAAATTTTTCTAAAATAAATAAAATGGTTCTAATATATGTTGAAAAGATGGAAGTTAAAGAAACTTAAACAAATATATACCTTATTAAAAAAATTTCCTTCCTTTGCAATAGCTTTCAGACATATATAAAAAAAGTTAAAATATCCTGAACAAACCAACAAACATTTATGAAAAGACATCTATGAATAATTTTGACCTTCGTCTTATAAGAAAAATCAAAATTACATGAATCTTGGAAAAATATTTAATATTTTTTTAATTTAATAAATCTTCACAACAAAACCTAAACCGACATTGCCTGGTTGCAATCAACATAGAATCTTATACTTAATTAATTTTTAAGAAAAATAGCAATAAAAATTTCAATATTAAATTTAGAAATAATAATAATAATAATAAATATTTAACATATCAATTGCAACATAATCAATTATTTTTTAAAAATTAGAAAGTTTAATTTTCAAAAGATTTAATTTAAATTTTTCAACTAATTGAAATCTTGTCATGCAAATAAACCAACTCAATTAACGTTAACAAAACTTAAAACATAAAAAGAGCTACCTAAATGCAACAATAAATAACATTCGAGCCACTAGTATCAGCGAATATGACATTAAAAAATTTCATTGCCAATTTTATTAAGTCCGTTTCGTCAAAAAGCATGTGTTGTCTTAAAATTTCGAGATTTATCCACAGTACAAACTACCAAGACGTTCCATACAAAACAATCGTAAGATCATATTACGTTGATATCAACTGAAACATTCTTCTTCATTGGTTCATCAGCTCCGTGGTGGGCCAGGCCGTCTGTGTTCTGTCAAATTTCGAGACAAGAGATGTTTTCTTTTTTAAGGCGTAGGGTTGAAGCATTATGCCGCCATATAACCTGTTTAAAAAAAATAAAAACTAAACCTTTTTGTTCCTCCAGTTCTGAGAGAAGAGTTCCGCCTGAATCCGAAGCCCGTGCAAGCAGCCATGGGCGAATCTGCCATCTTAGAATGCGTTCCACCTAAAGGACACCCGGAACCCACGGTGCGATGGCGGAAAGATGGCGAATACGTCAACACAAACAAGGGACGGTTCAGGATTGTGAGTCCGGGAAACCTCGTCATCAGCGATGTCCGGCAGTCGGACGAGGGTCACTACCGATGCGTCGCTGAGAATATGGCCGGATTCAGAGAGTCTGTTCCAGCTACTATGACTGTGCATGGTAAGTATTATGCAAAAATTCTCTAACTAGTTTTCCAACTGTGATAAGCATGATAAGTAATGAGTTAAGGTACAGATCTATTAAGGTTCTTATCTTCTCTCAGAAGAGAGGAGAGAAAAATTCCCTTAAAGAAAATATCGCAGTGATAACTTACACAGACAGCAATCAAGTTTACAAAAATTGCGTTCTATTGATATCGAAAATGAGTTATCTCGTTAGTGATCTCGAAATGCCTTGTATTGCATGGTAGAAATGCTTTTGCTGTACTTATGTATGATGCTTGTCCTGAAAGACTTTATCTCCCATTAATTGATGCAAGCTTAATTTAGTGAAACCTGAGATATTTGATGAAAAAAGAAATGTTCTTTGAAGTGTTACTATATTTGAATCGCTACTTGAAACAATAATACAACACTGAGATCAAAATTACCTTTTAATTGGCAGCTTGCGTTGGTTTAAAGAAATACGCCAGTTGGTATAAATTTAAATTAATTCTTCTTCATCGCTGCAATTGCCCCATGGTGGACCAAGGCTGCCTTGCCTACTGTCAGAATTTGAGGTAGAAGATATTTTCTTTTTACGGGGTGGAGTTGTCAACCCTACGTCATATTAGATCGGGACCAGGGGGTATAGTTGATTTAGAACCATTACAAACATCCATAGCACAGCAGCTGGACTTAAACCCGAAACCTGGGGCACTGAGCCCCAAAGTCACTCGGCCATCAGGCAGCTTAGATTAATTTAATGCTCTGAATTTTGTTACTGAAATTACACAGTATTAATTAGTAACTCATAGGCCAGTGTAATAAGCTCAATAATATTGCACAATTCTCTCATTGCAATTTAAATATCCTAACATTGATTTAAAAAGATTGCCCTATTAATTGTTGAATAAAATAACCTTTTCTTCTACTTTTTTAAAAATGGTACATATATTTTTGAGCCACTTGTTCATTACAGGTTTATTTCCCTTTATTTATAGTTTAGATATTTTGATTTTCTTCAATTATTATACACTCAGATGGCAAACTCATTAATAAATCTCCCAGAAATAATATTGCAACAAAAACCTTCAATTTGTTTTATGAGTACAAAATTTTTAACAGTTTTAGTTATAATAATTAGAGCGGAGCAAAACGACTAAAATATCTACTGAACAGTTATTAATATACCATAGCAATAAAAGATACCTTTTAATGAATAATGTATAACTATTGGTAATATCGACTGATTGTATTACCTTTTTTAAATCAGTCACACAATACAGTAGTCAACAATCTTGTATGACATTATATTTGGCAAATAAAATTTTTATAATTATTAATATCTATCAGCTTAAGCAACAATTAGGTTTGGACATCATAAAAATTGAAACTATCAAAACATAGTTGTTAAGAGAGGTATAATGTGGGACCTTCTTGTAAACTGAAATTGTTTAGATCAGATATGATCGAAAAGGAAATTGAAAAATGATTCTATTTAAATGGTAATTGTCGTTTTATATAGAATCAGAAATAATCAGATTTAATAAAAATAAAGCATTACTCAATGCCTAGTTGTTCCTATTTTGAAAATAATATTGATCTTTCTTTGTTAGTATAACCATTAGATAGCCATTAGAAATAGGAACACCCTTATTTCTAACAATAATATGTAGTTAAAATAATCTGAAATCACAAGCTAAAAGATAATTAATAAATAATAAATCCATTATTTGAAGTCTGTTATCGTGTCACAAGCACATTATAAATAGGAACACCCTTATTTTTAATGTGCATTGCACCGATAACAGACGTGAAATAACGAATTTATTATTAATAAATTTTTAGCTTGTGTTTGCAGACTTCTTTAACTACATATTATTAATAAATGTTTTCATAAATCTCGACATTTTTTTGACAGATATGACCGGGAATTGGTAAAATATCCAGAATCTAATCGTTAGATCGCAACTTATTTTCTATGTAAGAAATCAACATCAAAACATATTATTGTCCCTCAGAGAGTGTTTTGAGAGTTAACAACCTTTCAAGTAGAAACTTCTTACAATCAGTATACTTAAATAGTTCTGTTTGTATACTTTTTTTCTTACAGTGAAACCATTCTTTGTGAGAGAACCAGAGCACGTGACTGTCCTGGCAGACGAAGATGTTCAATTCGAATGCAAAGTGGGTGGGGATCCCTTGCCCACCATCACGTGGAGGCGGCAGGATGGAAAGATGCCGTCGGAAGGTGAGAATAGCTCAATTCATTATACTAGTTAAATAGAAATTTACAAATAAATGTTTCAATCGTAAAATTTTCATTGTTGTATGTTCATCACACAACATAGCTATAAAGGTTTATCCGACAATTCATCAAAATTTTATATTTTAACATTTGTTTTAAAATAAGGAAATATGATTAAAACCAATATATATATATATATATATATGATTTGGATTTTTCCAAAATTAGAATATCAGATTTAAATACATTTTTTTCTCTCGAATGTATAAATTCATCTTCAATTCTTACTGACAATGCATCTTTGATTCCCATTTTTTCTCCATGTCTTACGACAGCAAATATCAGCGGCGATGTCATTTATGATCATCCATTTTTGTATATGAATTAAATGATTTTCAGAAATCAATAAATTTGAGAAATAACGCTCATTATACTTTCCATATTTTTATTATAATATTCTATCATATTCTGATAATCTCTTTAAAGAGAATGTTTGTTGGCACTGGACCTCTTATAATTTTTTAGCGTGTTTTTCTTAAAAGAATAAGTTCTTTTCTACAACCTTCTCACCTATTTTTAGCTGGAATTTATGCTAAATTAATCCTTTTGATAATAGAAAAGATCTCTTAGAAATTATCAAAATAGTTTTTTCTTCTTGTGTTTTTTTTTTATTGTTTCAAAGCTAAACTTCATAAACCTTTTAAAATATACTGCAGTTTAAATATTAATTTCTTTTACTACCACACACAGGCATTCTCATTCTCTATTCAACTCTGTCATCATCACAAACCTTCACTAATTTACTAATGAATAATAATAATAATAATCCATACTTCTACTACAAATAATAATTAATTACCAATGTTAATTTATAATAACAATTAATTACTAATGATGAACAAATAAACATTCGTTCAAGATCATTTTTTATAAAAAATTATTATTGTTAAAAAATAAATTACATTTTTAGTACTTACACATAAAACCATATTATGAAGAATATATTTCTTGATATTAGGGCTGTAAATCCCTCATGACTCACATAAAAATCTATCAGTTTATAAAAAACTATCTAAATTCATTACCTGTTTCTTTAGAGATCTTAGTATTAAGATCTATAATGATCATAAAATGATATATTTGATATATATTCATTTTGCCCCTGGATCTGTTATTCTGTCGGTGGTCGGATTGTCTCCCAAGCAGAGTATTAGATAGTTTCGCTTTTATTAGGCCCCATGTGGCTCATGAGCCCAGCCCCAATATCAGAAATATATTTATTTCACTGTATGGTTTTATGTATAAAATAGCGGGCTATTTGGCACAATAATAATTTTATAAAAAATGATCTTGAGCAGATGTTTGTTCATCATTAATATCAATGACCCAGAATAGCGTGACCAACCGGCCCATTTGCCAGCAAGTATGGTTGTATTATTATTCGTGTGAGCCAGAGCCAGTGAAGGTTTGTGATGACTTGAAGTTGGGCGAAATCTTACGTGTGTAAAAGCCAATATTTAAGCTGCAGTACAAAAAGCTAACTTGATAATAACAAAAACACAGAAAAAAACTGATATTTCTGGTCTTTCTGATATCAAGTTGAGCTAGCATTCCAGCTTTAAATAGTGGCTCAGCATTCTGCACCTTCATATAAAGAAGGTCACAGGCATGCTGACTATAACTTAAGAGACCAGCTCAGGGCTAACGACAGAATATTACCAACAAAAAGCATGGAAGCTACTAATGGCATTGGCTACAACGATTTCTGGCTAGTGCATATACATGGATGATGCTAAGCTGTTATCTTACACTGCTATCTGCCCTTGGAAAAATGAGTCGTGTCGCGAGCAGATATTCCATTCGAAAAATATATTTAAATACAGTATTCTTTGAAATCCTCCACCCTTATATATATATGTGAGTTTAATCTTGTGCCTCACCCACCAAAACAAATGTTAAATATAAGAACACGATAATCGGATAAATACCATATATGTTGTGTGATAATTCCCCAGCTAATAGCTGACAAGCCATTTAACGAGCAAGCTACGGCCCCAGCTGAGCCGTAACAGACCCGAGCTTATTACTCCGACAGGCATCTGCCTGCAGTCCACCCACTGCATTCGAGCTACTTCCAACTCTGGCTGAGACCACTGAAAAAAGACCTTACAAAACAGAACATTTAAGCTATGCTGATTGTAAATTTCTACCTTTCAAAACTCTCTGAGGATTTCTTTGTATGTTTTTATTGTTATAGAAAAGCCAAATTTCAACGACCAGATTCTGGACCCTCTGTCAAAAGAAAATAATCAGAGATCCCACGCGTTATTAACTGTATGGTTAAGGGAGTCTGCAAGCACAAGCAAAAATTTGTGTGTAAAATTCGTTATTTCCCGTCTGTTATGCGGTTGCGTGCATTGAAATGGGGGGTGTTCGTGCCCTGTGTGCTAATGATACGGCGCTGAACTCAGAAGCGTTGTGAATTATCTTTGCAGCTGTATTTCAGGTATTTCCAGCTACGCGCATTATTGACCCCGGAAGCCACAATGGCTTATCTATGGTTATACTAACAAAGAAGACCACCAGAAAACAAAACAATAGGCATTGATATGCTTTCCTTTTGTAAATCTGATTATTTCTGATTCTATACTCTTTTGACTGGTCTGACTGTAGAATCATTTTCATTTCCTTTCGTGCCAGCTGATCTAGGCTATTTCGGTTTGAAGATCCCCATGCGCTGGCTGCTGTTTTGATGGTTTCAACATGATGTCCAAACTTGACCTTAAACTTTGATAGTATTAACTAATTGCATTTATTTACCAAGCTGCGCCCCAAACATTGGCTGTAGCCCAGATGTGACATTTAAAAAAAGTAATATCTAGTCGACCAACCTGGTCCATTATTCATTAAAAGATAGCATATTTGGTATGGCTGTTCCGTAGGTACAAATCATTTTTGCTCCACTAATATTATAACTAAAATATTAAAAAGCCCCCACTCATAATAGAAGATGAAAGGTTTTATTGCAATATTCCTTCTCAAGAGATACCAGAAGATGTATATAATTGAAGAGAGAAAATCACTTAACTCAAGCTTGTCAGAATAACACTGTAATGAGGTGGCTCAAAAAATATATGTACCGACTGGTAAGAAAAAGACATTTTCCCTCTCAACAGTGCTGGGGCAATCTTTAAATCAATGGGCCAGGATGTTAGAAGTACAGCCAGAGAGCATGCGTAACAAACCCGAAACCCCACTGACTACTGGTTTTAGCCAACATTAACATTTCAGCGGCTGGAAAACAGAGGCATTAAGCCATACACGATAACCGGCCTTTAATCTCGTGCCCCAGGTTTAGCTCCGCTGCTTTGTATATGGATGTTTGTAACGGTTAAATCCGTCCCCGATCTATCAAGGGTTGACAACGCTCCACCCGTAAGAAAATATCTTCTACCTCAGAACTACGGCGGTAGACAAGCTGATGGTGAGCCAGCGTGAAAGAGTGTAGAATTTATACCAACTGGCATGACAAACCCAGCGCAACTGCCTAAGGCATTTTGGACCGTGTTATCATTGTTTCAGTGGCGATTATGTGAGCAGCACTTCCAGAGGCTTTCTCAGGCATCTCCGGGTTTCCTAGGCTCCAGCACCAATCAACAGGAGGACAGCATCGCTGAGGCCACGCTCAAGCCATTTCACCAGCGCAGCTGGCGACGTCACTGCTGAGCCTGGCTTTCATTTTCGATATCCCTTTCGTGAGCCACCGCAAGCAGGGCTGCTCTGTCTGGTCACTGCGTGCAACCACCAACTGAAATTCTCTCACCAGCTGAGGAAGATAAGAACCTTGGCGTCTGTACCTCATTAACATCTGAGTGAGGAAAAGCTAGCTGAAGGAGCATACATATTACATTGCAGTCACTCAAACAAGCTGGAACAGCCTTCAGCGACTTGCATCATTATTGACTGCTGATCACTTATATTTGCTGGAACTCCCAATCTGAGCAATCCTGTTTGTGTTGACATTATTGCCATCTTCACCATCTTTGTATGCCAATCTCTAGGGCATTCCTGATCTAAATAACAGATTCACCCATGGCTGCACCTTCAGGCGGCTCCCCTTCTCAGACTGGAGGAACACAAGGTTTGGATTTTGGACACAAGCTGGGTGCCTGGCACAGCAATGCTCCCGCCTTAAGAAAGCATCTCTTTGTCATGATTTGGCAGGGTGGCCACGAAGCTGACTGAACCAATGAAGAAGAATGTTTCAGTGACTCTCAACATAATATATTAACTGTATGGAAATGTGGTAGCTTTTGTGAGCAAATCTCAGGGCCCAAGACAGCTGCATGCTGTGCGAAACGGAGCTGTAACAATGTAATATCTTCTGTTCGCATTATAACCAACTCGGAAATATTCCATTTGTAGAGCAACTACTTTATATGTTTTTAAATTTTGATAGCATGAGCCAGGTTGGTTTGTGACCCAGTTTCAATTAGTTGAAAAATTTAAGTGCTGAACAAGCTTTTTCTATTTTAAAAAATAATTGATATGTTGCAATGAATATGTTAAATATTTGTGTATTATTATTATTTCTAAATTTAATATTGAGGCACATTATTTTTTAAATAATAATTAGTGTTCTATGATGTTGACCACCATTTATCATTTAAACTATGTTGTAATTTATTAAATTTAAAACTGTTAAGCTATTTTTCCAAAGACATGTATTTTATTTTCTTTATAAGGCTGAGGTCCGCCATAGATATATGTTTGTTGAGTTTAATTCGGAATTATTTTAACTTTTTGCTCTTGTCTGAATATTGCGAAAAGGAATTTTAATACTTGTATATTTGTTTAAGTTTCTTACAGCTTCCATCTTTCATATAGAACCATTTTATTATTTTAAGAAAAGGGTCTCAGAGTCATTTATCAATGATTTAACAAAATGTGCATATTATTTGTTTAAAATACTACATAAATAGAAGACATTAATTTACAAAGATGTAAAAAAAATGTTCTTTTAAATTTGCTTAAAAAATATTTAATAAATTTTAAATAAAAATATAATGCAGCAGTATTGGCTCAGTTTAAAAGAAGAAATAGGTGAAATAACTCACAATTTGAAGAGCCCGTAACCTTTCCTTCTATTGTCTGTCAGCTGGGCTAACGATGGCATGGCTAATTTTCTGGATATCAGAACAAACTTTAACGATATAACGTAATGGCCTACCGGATATCAAGGCAAGAACCTGATAACCACGACTATTTTATCATTTTCCGCGCTTTGTATTCATATCTGGAAAGTATAAGGTAAGCCATTATTCGGGAATCAAACTGGAACCTTGTAATTTTTGAAAATGATTTATTTCCAACTTCCTTACAAATTGACAGCCTAAATCATTTCTGAAAAGGGCCATTGCTATTATATGTATAATAGAGATGCAGAGCTATTTAACGATCCTTCCTTTCGCGGAAGAACAATCGCCAAGCCCTTCAGAGGAGGAAAGCCTTTGTCATTCAATTCCATTTATGTTTCTTAAATTTACAGAAACCTTGTCGAAGGTATATCTTCTTTTGAAACAAGTAAACTTGAAGATTTAAGGAAAGAAAAAAAGAATAAAGAAGCATTAAGAACAGGCTGAAGAAAGAAGCTGATACAGTGTAACTGCTAATGTTCATTAATATTTGCTTTGTCTCTAGGCGCAAAGCACGGCAAACAACATCAAGCAAGATATGAACAAGAGGCTTTGGAAAAATGATGAAAAACAAAAAAATAACAAAGAGCGAAATGAGGAAGAAAATCTCCAAAAGCTCCTGGCACTAACGCTTCAGCAGATGCTCCCAGTTTCACGCAAAAGCATCTTCTTTCTGCCAAACAAATCAGTGGCTTTGTCATATGTCGAGAATTTGGGTTTGAAAACAAAACAACTTCGCCGTAGCTAAAAGCATTCCTAAAAAAAAAGACCTTCTTTCCCGTATAAGTAGTTTTATAATAGCTTTGAAATGCTTTTAGTGAAGCAGAATACAAACTTTAAAATGAAAAATGAATAGTTATTTCATTCCAAAAAAAAAAAGAAAATGTTTTTGTTAATAATAAAATTTGATATTTTTAAATGATTTAAGGTTGCTGCTTTGAGCACATGTATTAATCCGGGTCATCTGATCAAGGGCCAAAGCAATGAGTTCCCAGTATTGAGCCAAAATTTGTGCTCCATTTAATATTTTTGATAGATAACCCAATATCTTAACCTTACCATCTACATCATTTTAGTTAGCTAAAAAGCTACAAAAGAAAAAATTGTTTCTTTAAACTCTTGACGGCTGTTTCAGAGCCCATTCTACGTATTCATTATATTGTGTATGCACCAAATACTGATCTGTAATCAAAATGAATGGCTTTATGAATTACACAACCAAAAAAAAAAATATCCATCTAGTAAAAAAAGAATTACTGTATTAATTTTTTGTTTTATTTGAAACTTCTAACTTTTTTGTGAAAATTATCATTATTTGTTGTTATTTGGCATTTTCATTGCTTCATGTTATGTTTTCTTTCCTTTAAACAATCGTAAATCATCATTAAAGCTTTAAATTTTGAAGCTTATAAAATGTTATTGTAAAAAATGA